>OVBI01001590.1:0-31602 GCA_900406495.1 Sisymbrium altissimum
TTTGTATTTTTCCAATTAATAATACAATTATAAAATTTAGAAATTTTCCTTCATTTAAAATTTAGAAATTTTTCTTAATTTAAAATTTAGAAATTTTCCTTAATTTAAANATTTTCTTTAATTTAAAATTTAGAAATTTTCTTTAATTGAAAATGTTGATGTGGAATGATACTATTGGTTGTTAAAAAAATTTTAATCCTATGTGGACACTCTCAATGGCATTTGCCTCAACTTTAATATATTAATAGATATATATATAGGACCGCATACCTAAACCATTTTTTATATTAGTTACTATTGTAAGAAAATATCTAAATTAAAAAAACATAATATAAATTTCAAACGAAATTGAAAAACAAAAAAATTAGAATGTGGCATATGCCCACCCTCTTCTTTACTTACATAAAATTTCATGTAGATTATTATAACGATAGAATTCCGCTTTTTATCATATTTTAAGGTTTTTTTTTTTTATCACATTTTAAAGTTTGTTTTTGTTTGTATTGTAAGAACCAAAAATTACACAATCAAAAATTATAATAGATAAAATTCTATTTTATAAGAACTTAATAACTCAGATTGAAAATTTGTTTTTATTAAGTGATTTTTTTAAATACAAATAATTCTGTAAATGCTGTAAAGTCTTACCATATAGAGTCAAAATATCCCGAATAGGATGCATCAAACTTAACATATGTTATCTTTTATATATAAAACATTTTGGGATACTGAGGAGTGTTGCTAGCGGTTGGGATCACAACCCACACTTCTAAAATTAACAGTTAAATTGTTTAAATATCAGAGAAAATTTCCATATATTTAGATATTTTTGAATAAGAACGATATTCGAAAAAATAGTTTACATTTAAACTATTTTTATCGATAGTTTTACGAAAATTATATAGAAACTACTTTTCGTATGATTTTTTTTCCCGATAAACCGATAGAAGTCAAGATTCATCGAACTTTTCGTATTACAAACCAAACATTTCGATCAAACATTCTTGCATTGGACTGAGGAAAGGCCGAGCCGATCGTCCAGCACGGTCCGAATTGATTGGCTCGGCCATACTTGACGACCGCCTCTCGGCGATGAACCAACCGGCTCGGCCTAACCGGTCACTCCCAAAGTGTCGAGCTGGATAGTCACTCGACGAGACGATAAGGTCGGCCGTATGGATGGTCACTCGATGAGATGATGAGGCCGAGCCGGACGCTTACTCGACGAGACAAAGAGGCCGAGCCGGACGGCACACCATGCTCCGTTCCTGATCGCTGAGCCAGTCGAAACCATTCGTCCTGCACACACAATTGGGTGCCGAGCTGAACGTGTTCCTCGGCCACGAGGTGATCACATCATGACCATCACGACTGGCTCAGCCGGTTTGTTCCTTCCTTTTCTTGATGCCGAGCCGGATGGCATTCCTCGCATCATGTTCAATGGCCGATCTAGACGCACAGAAAAGGAAGAGACCGATCGGCTCAGCCCAATTCCTCTCCAAAGTTTGCCCGAGCTGGATGACGTCTTCCACTCTTACGTGCAAACATGGAGGCCGATCCGGACGTGAGCATGCATCTCATCTGATCACATCTCGTTCTTCGTCTTCAAGATCAATTCGAGAATTTATCGATATTTTCGTAAACTCCTTGATGCTTTACAGAAAACGTCGTAACGTTTTTATCTGTTGGAAAGGGTAAAGCGCTAACTTAAAAGAAACCAAAGTGTAAAACATAATAAGTTTTCAAACCAATGACGGAGAACGAGATTGGGCTAAACAGACAAGGAGGATTATTGCGGACTGAGCTGATTTATCGAAGTTGGCGGAAAACAGGAGAAGACTAGTTCCCACATCGGAATTTTGGCTAGTTAGGACTTAAGTTTGTCTATTATGAATATATATCGATCTTTACATTTGTAACACAATCTCATCTTACGATACTTGCACAATAAAGAAATAAAACTCTCGTTTCGGCTTAATGTTTCCTTTTTCCTAGTTTTATTTTCCGATCTTTTCCTTATTTTTGCTTTCTCTCCAAGATTCTCAGTTCCTCACATTTACATATTTCAAAAAATTACGTTGAGGTGAATGTTGGTTTCCACAATTTGGCGCTAGAAGGATGGTTCACAAGAAATCTTTACTCTTGAAAAGTAGAAAATTACAATATTGAACCTCATGGTGACTGGAGAAGAAACCCCCATGAACCTGAATTCATCCGGGACAGGAGATCGAGAGGAGGCTACCACAACCCTAATTGCGCAACTTAATCATTTGTCGAAGCCCTATAGAAGAAGAAAAAAAAGCAAGTGAAGCTCAACAATTCTTTGACTCAATAGATGGAAAACCACCGCAACGAAGGTGAGTCCAGAGCCAATCACTTACGAGGAAGGCGTCTTGACTTTGTGACCCCAGTAGGGTAGAGCTCCTTAAGGTGTGATCCGCGATGCATCATAGAACAAACTCCGTCGATGCGCAGGATCAATCCTACGAGTTCACCCCCGATCCGATGATTTGAGAATCCAACTTTGACAAGCACCATTAATGATGACTCACGCCCCGAGGAGAATCCCTTCATCGAGGATCAACTAAACGTTGATCAACACAAGGACGGAGGACACACCTCAGACCATGAAGATGACCTAACAGAAGAAGAGTTTGCTCTCTTACGAGAACAAGAGGAAGAGGCTCGGAGAACACAAGAAGACGATCTCCAAAAAGCGATCAGAAAGAGCGAAATCTACGAACTGCGAAAGCAACTCGATCGAACTGCTGATGATATGAGGAGGGTAAAATCTCAAGTCCATCGGGCCATGAGTGCTGCTCCAGAGATCAAATGTGTCCTCAAAGAAACTCAAAAGACACCATTCACCGACCGCATCACCCAGCAAAACTTTCAGCCCTAGGGAAAGTGAAAATCCGACCCTATGATGGAAGCACCAATCCAAAAGCCCATCTAGCGTCCTTTAGGATCACAATGAGTCGTGCAAGGTTCAAGAAATAGGGGGAAGACGCAGGATTCTGCCTCTTGTTCATCAAAAACTTAAAGGGTACTGCCCTCGATTGGTTTTTGAATCTCAAAAAGAACTCCATAGATAGCTTCGCACAGCTTTCTGCAGCATTCCTCAAACAGTACTCGATATACATGAACGAGGAAACGTCTGATGCTGATCTATGGATGATATCGCAGGGTCAAAACGAAACCTTAAGTGCTTCATGGAGCAATTTAAAGTAATTGTCTCAAGAATCGACAGAATTAGCGATAGAGCTGCACTTAAAGCACTGAAAAGATTGCTGTGGTACGAGTCGCGTTTCCGAGAGGAGATGGCACTCAATACCCCACTGACTATCCAGGACGCTCTTCATTGAGCCTCAGGATTCATCAAACTGGAGGAGGACGTAAGGGCAAACGCTCAGAAACACAGAGTCAAGCCAACAACTCGAAGCACGCAACCAGCTCTTATGGTCTCTACAGGCAAGAAGGAGTTCGTACGTAAATTTCGAAGCAAAAGGTGTAGCTCATAATTATTAAGTGGGAGCAGGAGCGTCCCCAGGCGGACCGTCCAACCTTCAAGGAGGAGCTGCACGAGGAAAAAATCCATGGAACACTTGGAATCGCAATAACTCAACCTACGACGAGAAAGCCTTCTGCGAGCACTACAAAACCATGGCCATTCGACCTTGAATTGACGAATGCTGAGAATGAAATTGATCACTAAGCTTTTAGCTGGGGAGCTTGATGACATTGCAAAGGACCTTGTGTTGTAAGCTCACAAGTAAGTTGAAGAGGAAGAAACCGCTGAGGAACCACCCGGTCAAGCTCCAGGAGGACCTCACCCGGAAACTCCAAAACCCGGAAGTAAGAACGAAAATCCCGCTGGGGCAAACAACCGCAGGAAGATCAACATGATCATGTGCGGATCCCAGTACTGCCCAACACCATTTCCATCATTAAGGCATATCAAAGACAAGTAGAAACCAGCATGAACTAGCTGCCACCTGCACATCGGGAGAACTTCCAAATCACATTCGAGGAAGAAGACGCCACTGAAATCCATTATCCACATAACAATCCACTCATTATCCAACTCGTGGTAAGTGACATCAATGTCGCTAGGGTCCTGATCGACTCGGGGAGTTCACTCGATGTCATCTTACAAGAAACTCTCCGAAGAATGGACATCAATTTTTTTTGAAATCGAGCCCATACCAAAACGTTTGACAAGGTTTACGGGGGAAACCACCATGACTTTGGGCAACATCCAACTTCCTGTCCAGGCAGGTGGAGTAACCAAGGTCGATATCGTAGTGGCTGACCATCCAGCCATCTACAACGTCATCATGTGGATCCCTTGGATCAATTCAATACGAGCTATCCCCTCAACCTACCACCTCTCTCTGAAATTCTCTCAGGAATAAAAACCGTTTAGGGAAATCAGAAGAAATCCCGAGTTTTTTTATTAGCGGAACACAAGCTCTGGAAACTCAAAATTAATGACGAGATAACACCCAAACGAAAGAAGACAAAACCGGAAAAATCCGAAAAGAAACCAAAGCGATCTGAAGGAAATTTCTGAAAAGAAGACATTCCAAGCAGGACGGGAAGCTGGGACGTCCAAACTCGATCTCAAAGCACCGGAAGATGGATCTGAGCAACCTCAAGCTCAGGATATGGAGACTTAGTCTCCATCCACACCTCGAAAAACCGAACAGATGCCATAGCTCGGGTCCAAATCTCAACGACTCAAAAATGCCATTAAAAAAAAAACAAAACGAAAACAAATTGAATTACGAGACGTCGTGATCCTCGAAAGAGGTATGTAGGCAACCGATATTTGGAAAGGTACAGATGCCCCCCCCCCCCCCCCCNGGGCGGGGGGGGGAGTGGGAGTGTATACACACTCATTGTTATTCACATTATCACAGAAAGTTTCGAGAATCCGAAAGTCGAACACCGAAGAAGTTTCAAATTTTGTAGAAAATTCCGAACTTAAAAGGATCAAAAGATTCCAAAGAGGTTCCAGTTTTTTTTGAGAAGTTCCAAGCTTTAACACAAGTTCTGAACTTCTAGTGATAATATCTTAGCAAGGAAACATCTTCCGAAAACGATTACCTATCGAAAATCCAGCCAAAGCGCTCCATAGCACGCTAGTACATCAACATTCTCGAAAAAATTACAAACATCTACTCATCAAAAAGCATGACAAGTATCTACTGACGAAATATGAAACATCTCTAGACGCATCACAATGCCTAATACGCTCCTAAGCATCTCGAAACTCTAAAGAATCACAAGTGAGTAAAAACTGCGGACTACTCAAAACTCTTCCACAACAGACTTACGAAATCCTAGCATGCTCTTACCTATAACGAGTAATCTTAACATCCAAAACATGCATAAAATCATAACCAGAATGCATAAAACATAATAAAAGGTCCGTTACAACCATTGGGACAAAGGCCGACCAAATTTAAGCCCACACAAAGGACATACATAACAACTAAAGATAAAGGCTCAAAAGCCGAAGGATTACAAAGGTGACTTCAAGAGTAATCGTTTCCCGAAGTCATGCGAGAAACAAAATCGCCGATCTTTGGGTCTCCCTCATTCGACCCCGACAAGATCGAAACACCAACCTCGCTCGCTATCTTCCTCATCGAATCTTCTCCGAAGATCGTACTGAACATCCTTTGCATAGAACCAACCAAGTAACTCTTCAAGGAGGCCGTCGTCCTCTCGAAGTTTGTTTTTGTACTAGCAAGTCTGACTTGTCCATCGAGAAGTTCCCCCTTGTACTTGGCGATCTTTGCCTCGTCTTTGGATTCTAAAAGAGAGTACAGCTCCAGGTTCGAAGCCACAGTCTCCGAGAGGATCAGTTCCTCTCTCGCATCATCAATCTTGCTAGCCAAAAACATCGCGTCATCTCTCTGAAGGCGATACTTCCGAACCAAGGCCGAACGCTCCAACTCGGAGGCGTTGCGCATTTTCCTCTCGCACTCTCGCCTCTCCTCTAAAAGCACTGCCTTCACGCGATCGAGCTCCTCAGCATAGGACACTTTAAGCCTCTCAAACTCGTCTATAAGACGAGCAGCCTTTGCAGTGTTCTCCTCGGCAATCCTCTGGTATTCCGCAACTTGTTGCTCCCATAACGCAGCCTCCCTTTCATAATCACTAACCATGTCACTAACATGAGTAAGGAACTACGAAATGAAAAAAGAGGATTAGTCGATAAAATCACAATAACACTAAAAATAAGTTAACAAACTGATCTCACCTTAAACCCTTGAACGGGTGATCCTTCTAAATGTCTTTTTCTTCCAAAATTAAGTGGAAGGTACAGCTTCAACGCCATGACGATGGAAGGCTCCTAGAAGCTTAGCTGGACAGAAGGTTTCGCCTTCCTTGATCGAGTCAGGAATGCTGAAATCGAACTCATGAACCATATTTCCCTTCTTTTGAGAAGTAGATCGGTTTACTTGCTCTCCGCGAGACGCGATACCTTTCCCCTTCTCTTCGGCAGTCAGGCGTCCCTGACCTTGAAACTCAGGGACATAAGGGATCTCTCCCTCTTCGGTTTCATCTTTGGGCTGGGGCAGGATCACAATGCCACCTGCCTCGATGAAATCTCTCTCTTGTTCGAGCATTTGTTTTGTCACCGTTTTCGAGTTTCCCATTTTCTTTGGAGGAATTTCAGATTGTTAAAAAAATTTGTATTCGTTCCTAGAAGATTGGGAAGCAATAAATCTCCGTAGCGATAAGTGATGGTTCCAATATAGTTTTTCAGATGCTGTCAATGTAACCCAAACTCAGAAAAGATCAGCGGGAATCGCTGAAATTCGAAGTCGCTCTGAAAAAGGGAAAATAAGAACAAGATCAGCGACATTTTAAAGCCAAAGCACTAAATTATCAATGCCTCAAAAAACAGCCAATCAAGAGTTAGTTACCAATTTCTGACAATCGAGTTATCATTTCATCGATGTACCAAGGTTCAACTGTAAACTCTTTGTCCTTCACAAAAAACAAGAAATTTCTCCAGGAGTCATATTTACTAATGTACTCAGTAATCATCGTCCTACCAGCCTTCGGGGGAATGTAATATGATAAAGGCACCACAATAGGACGAACTCCGAGGAGTCCTAGCAAATGCCTCAGTCCAATTCGGATGTTGTGCTCAAGACTGAGGACTATCGGGCCTAACATATTCCTCATCTCTCTCGGCGAGAATTGACCCATCGCTAAACGATGTTTGGCAAGAAACTGAAGCATCAATGAGGGGATGGGGAAGGTAAGATAGGAAGAGTCGAAGTAAGTCTCGAACAACATAAAATAGCCTGGCGGAAGGTTATCACAATGATCCTCTAGGCTTGGGACTACGAGATCAACTCCATCGAGAAAACAAAAATCAATCTAAGGTTTTCCATGCTCTTTGGATTGCAAAGACTTGAACCTGGAACCTTAGGGACAATGTTACGTTTTTCCCTCCAGAACATCCTCGAAGGAAAATCATCATCATGAATCCCTTTATCCAATAAGCATTCGGCCTCTTTCTTAATGCAAGAATTGAGCATGAATTGCTCAGCTCCACGCAGGAACGCATAGGTTCCATCCTGCTCTCCAAGTTTAATACGAATATAAGTAGGATTCCAAGCGCGAACCGAGTTCGTATAACCGAAACCATGCAAACTTCCTTCCCCCTTGGATGGGTCTTCCTGAAATATCAAAAGACCAATGTCATCCTAAGAAATGTTACTTTTCAAGAAGTTTGATGTAAAAGTAAGTACCAATGTATTCTTCATTTTCGTCTTTACGTAGTTTCTTACGCATATGAGCGGGATGGCCGGCGATTACGAAAAGGAGACCGTGTTATGGGAGCTGCAAGTTGCGAAATCCCAAAGGATTCCGAGGAGAATGCTGCAGAGGCTACTCGTCTTAAAGACAAGTTTGAGAGGGCAAAAGTGACCCATGCTGAGAAGCTGGATTGTGGAATGGCGGAGCTGTTGGAAGAGAGCCGTGAGTTTGAGAAGAAAATGCGCAAAGCCTCTGAGTTGGAGTGTTCATCTCTGGTTCAGAAATATCATCTTTGGGGGGGATAATGCAAGGCTTTTGGCTAGTATGATCGATGATGCGAGAGAGGAGCTGATCCTAACGGAGACTGTGGCTTTGAATCTGGAGCTTACACTCTTTTGGAATCCAAAGACGAGGCAAAAATCGCAAAGTATAATGGGGACCTTCTCGACGGACAAGTCAGGCTTGCCAGTACGAAAACTAACTTCGAGAGGACGATGGCATCCTTGAATAGTTACTTGGTTTTTTCTCCGCAAGCGCATATGCTCAGTTCGGTCTTCGGAGATGATTCGATGAGGAAGACTGCGAGTGAAGTCGGTGTTTCAATCTTGTCGGGATCCAATGAGGGAGGCCCGAAGATTGGCGAGTTTATCTCTCGCATGACTTCAGGAATGATTCCTCTTGAATTTCCCTCTGTAATCCTTTGGCTTTTAAGCCTTTATTTTTAGTTTGTTGTTGCGTATGCCCTTTTGTGGGATTTTAGCTTTGGCCGGGCTTTTGTCCCGATGGTTGTTCTGAACCTTTTCTTATGTTTTATGCATTCTGTTTATGATCCTGTCTTATGCATGTTTTAGATGTTATGGTTTCCCATTCTAGGTACGATCATGTTAAGATTTCATAATTCTGTTCTAGGAGAGTAGAGTAGTTCAAAGTTGTTGGTGCCAAAACCCACACTTCCGAAATTAACGACCAAGATATTATCGGAGAAAGCTTTCCGAATTTGAATATCTTCGGAAATATATCGGTTTTCGTGATAAATAAATGAAAGTCGTGATTCTTTGAGCAGAATCCTGTCAGCTCGGCATTTTTTCCAGCCAAAAATGCCGAGTTGGCTTGCATCCTTCGATATTCCCAGCTGATCGTCCTATTTTCCGAGCGGTTTGTCCAAAAAACCGATAAAAGTCGCGATTCTTCGAGTAGAATGCTGTAAGCTCGGCATTTTAGAGAAGAGCTGACCAGCTCGGCATTTTTTTCCAACCAAAAATGCCGAACTGGTTTACATCCTTCAATATGCCCAGCTGATCGTCCTGTTTTCCGAGCGGTTTGTCCAAAAAACTGATAAAAGTCGCGATTCTTCGAGCAGAATGCTGTCAGCGCGGCATTTTAGAGAAGAACTGGCCAGCTCAGCATTTTTTCCAGCAAAAATGCCGAGCTGGCTTGCATCCTTCGATATACCCAGCTGATCGTCCTCTGTTCCGAGCGGTTTGTCCGAAAAACCGATAAAAGTCACGATTTCTCGAAGTAAGACCATCAGCTCATCATATGCTATGCACCAGTTTGGCATTCACTCCTTCACCATAAAATGCCGAGCTGGATGGTCTTATACCTGTCCAGGAAGTGATCAGCTGATTATCAAGTCCTAGCTTCCCTTGATTTATCCCCAGATGCGCAACCAGCTAGGCATTTTGCCTTAGAGCACAATCAATTCGGCAGAATTGATACACCAGCTCGGCATTCCATCCTGTCCATGGAAATGCCGAGCTGGATTAATCATGTAATCATCTGCTCATCCAAAATGCCGAGCTGATCTGTTGTTCGACCCAAAATGCTGTGCTGGATGCATAAAAATCAAGTGGAGGAAGAACTGGAGACCAGCTCTGCATTTTTCCCCTCAGGAAATGCCGAGCTAGGTGATAAATGTGCCCAAAAGATAGCCAGCTCGGCATTTCATCTCCTCAGGGAGTTATGTAGAGCTGGTTGATCATTTCGACAGTTTCAGGAGCTCTTTCGGGACTTATTGATTTTTCGTAAACTCCCCGATGTTTTAACTGAACTTCGTGTTATTTTCGGAGAATATCGTGATGTTTTTGTCTATCAAAAATGACAGAACGTTAACTTAAGTCAAACCGAGGAAATCACTTGACCAATGACAAATGCCGAGGTGGATGGAAGATTCCCGAAGATTCTCGAATATCCCTTGAAGTCGGTGGAAAAAGCGAAGACATAGGCTCACACATCGGGAATTTGACTAGTTTAAGCTTAGAGTTGTCTATTATAAATACATATTGATGTATTGCCATCAAGGCAGACTTGAATAACTCGGAATCCCATACTTTCGGATTTGGCAATAAAAATCATTCTCTATCATTCCTTTTTTCTTTGAATCTTTACTTTTTTTATTTATTTAATCTTTACTTTTGTGGAAAATTCTTCATATCTTTCGTGAGGTTTCTCTTTCTAAAACTTTTGGGATCTAACAATCGATTTACTTTCCGAAAATACATTGTGTAAAATCTCGTTCCCACAACTTGGCACTAGAAGGAGGGTACTAAAAGATTTCTTACTCGGAGAAACGAAAGATGCGAAGATCAGCTCATAAGAATCATCCGCTCGGTGAAGCCGAACTGATTCCAGTAACTTCCGAAGGTTGGATTGAATCCAAAAAGGAAACTTTCCCGATAACCATAGGGCACTCCGAAAAATCCTCCGAAGGATTCATCAACACGATCATCGGAAGATCGCCGTTTTTCTGCGATACGATATCTTCCATTAAAGCTTCTCAGAGAAAATCAAGAACTGATATGGATCGACTAGAATAAAAGAGCATAGCTAAGGGTGCGATGGTCTTCGACAAGTCAGAGGCATATAGAGTCATACATCCTCACGACGATCCGCTAGTGATCAAACTCATAATAGCCAATCATGATGTGTCCAGGGTACTAATAAACACCTGCAACACAGTGAGTGTGATCTACCAAAAAACCCTAGAAAGAATGGGGACAGGATCATACGAATTGGTAGACAAACCAAAGCCGTTGACGAGTTTCTCTGGACGCATATCCATGACCCAATGAACTGTCGCCCTCCCGGTTACCACAACAGGAGGTACCACTTCAATGCTATTCTCCATAGCCGATCATCCTACGATTTATAATATTAGAAAGGGAACGCCCTGGCTCAATGCCATCAGGGCCGTCCCATCGACTTATCACCTATGCCTGAAATTCCCACCTGCAAACTGGACGGAGACGATCTGGGGAGAACAGAAGATCTCTCGCGTCTGTCTTTCTGTCGAACATAAGATTCGGAATCCCGTTACTGATGAAAAACCGATAGAGAAGGGAAAGAAAATGGCAGAAACCGAGCTTGCTAAGCTCTTCCACAAGCTGCATCTGGAAGATGCCAAAGAGAAAAAAGACGATAGTCTATGCGAACCAGCGATCTCAGTCTGCATCGAGGATTCCCATCCTGAGGGATGCGTTGAAATCGGTGCAAATCTTAAGGAGCCAATCAAGTCCGAACTCGTCATTCTCCTTAAGAAAAATGTGAGCACTTTCACATGGGCAGCAGAAGACATGCCAGGAATCGACATCAGTGCGCCATAAGCTCAATGTTGACCCGACCTTTAAGCCAATTAAAAAAAAGGGTGAAAGCTTAGGCCACAAACAGCGAAGGCAGTCGCCAAAAAACTCTTAAAGGTGGGATCAATCACCGAAATACGATATCCCGATTGGCTTGCTAATCCAGTACTCGTTAAAAAGAAGAATAGAAAGTGGCGTGTCTGCGTGGATTTCACAGCCTTAACAAGGCCTGCCCCAAAGACAGTTTTCCGCTGCCGCATATCGACAGACTAGTCGAAGCAACAGCCGCAAACAAGTTGCTCTCATTCATGGATGCTTTCTCTGGCTATAATCAAATCATGATGAATCCAGATGATCGAGAAAAGACAGCGTTCATCACAGACCGCGGAACGTATTGCTACAAACTTATGCCTTTCGGGTTGAAAAATGCTGGCGCCACATACCAGCACCTTTTGGATAAGATATTCGCCGATCAGCTAGGGAAAACCATGAATGTCTACATAGACGATGCTCGTAAAATCCCTAGAAGAAGGCGATCATACGAAACACTTGTCGGATTGTTTCGACTGTTTGAATAAACATAATATGAAACTCAATCCCGCAAAGTGTAGATTCGCGGTCGCCTCGGGAGAGTTCCTCGGTTACCTGGTAACTCATCGGGGAATCGAAGCAACCCCCAAACAGATCAAAGCATTGATCGACATGGCCTCTCCAAAAACGAAAAGAGAAGTCCAAAGGCTCACACGACGAGTAGCAGCACTCAATCGCTTCATTTCTCGATCAACAGTCAAATGCCTCCCTTTTTACGACATGTTGAGAGGGAATAAGAAGTTTGACTGGACCGAGAAGTGAGAAAAATCTTTCCAACTGCTCAAATCCTACCTAGCAAGTCCACGAGTGCTAGCTAAGCTAGTGGTTGGAGAACTTTTTTTCTTCTACACTGCCGTCTCACTGACCGCGGTGAGTGGAGTTCTAATCCGGAAGTAGAGAGGCGAGCAAAGACCAGTGTTCTACGTGAGCCAAACCCTCACGGACGCTGAGACTCGCTACCCTCAGATGGAAAGTTAGCACTGTTAGTAGTAGCGTCTACTCGGAAGCTCAGACCCTACTTCCAATCACACACAATCGTGGTCCTCACAATATTTCCACTCTGGACTATACCGCATAGCCGAAGTCTTTTGGGATGTTTGGCAAAGTGGGCGGTCGAGTTGAGCGAATACGATATTGAATATCGGTCTAGAACATGCGCAAAATCCCAAGTTCTGGTCAATTTTCTAATCAAACTTATCCCTAAAGGAAGCAACGAGAAATTGGAAAACATAACTTGGATCCTTCATGTCGACGGATCTTATTCGAAAGAAAGATCCGGGGTTAGGATCCGTCTGACTTCGCCCACAGGAGAAATCCTAGAGCAGTCATTCCGACTCAATTTCCCAGCATCCAACAACGAGGCAGAGTACGAAATCCTGATCGCTGGGCTAAGGATCGTCCACGGTATCTAGATCGAAAACATCCATGATTTCTGCGATTCTCAGCTGTTTGCAAATCAATTCATTGGAGAATACGAAACCAGAGATGAAAGAATGGAGGCTTACCTGAAAACTGTCCAAAATCTCGCAAAGCAGTTCAAATAATTTGAGCTAATAAGAATTCCTCATGGTGAAAACGCGCCTGCCGACGCTATAGCAGTCTTGACATCGACTTTGGCCCCATGAGAAAGCGGGATTATTCCGGTGGAGTTCATAGAACATTAAACCATTGGACCACTCGATATAATCACGCTGATCTAAGAAGACCTTCAAGAAGAAATTTCCGAAGATCCTATAGAGGCAGACGAATCAGACCCGGCTCCAGCATTGGCACCCACTCGGAAATTGAAAGGGGAGAGTTCGGTTGCGACCAAGAATGGATGGAGAGAATTCGTTACTACATCACAGACAGAAAGCTCCCCAACGAGAAATGGGTAGCACAAAAACTGAGAGCACAAGCAGCACGCTTCGTCCTCTTAGACGGAAAACTCCTCAAGTGGAGACATTAAGGCCCCCTTATGAACTGTGTGGAAGGGGAACAAGCCCAAAAAATCATGCATGAAGTTCATAGCGGGTCGTATGGAAACCACTCTGGAGGAAAGGCACTCACCATCAAGATTAAAAGGCATGGATACTTCTACCCGGTAATGATCAAAGATTGTAAGAAATTCTCAAAAAATGCGAGAAATGCCAACGCCACGCTCCAACGATCCGCCAAGCGGCCGAAATACTTTCGTCGATATCCTCACCATACCCATTCATGTGTTGGTCGATTGATATCGTCGGACCAATGCAAAAATCTAAGCATAAGCAGTACTTGCTCGTCCTATTGGAGTAATTCTCCAAATGGATCGAAGCAGACTCCTATGCTAGCATAAAGGATGCCCAGGTCGAACATTTCGTGTGGAAAAACATCATCTGCAGACATGATATTCCTTATGAAATCGTGACCGACAATGGCTCACAATTCATCTCGATCCGTTTCGTATCATTCTGTGAGAAGTGGAAGATCCGTCTGAGTTTTTCAACTCCGAGGTATCTACAAGGCAATGGCCAAGCAGAAGCAGCCAACGAAACAATTCTCATCGGATTGAAGAAAAGGCTGGACGAAAAGAAGGGAAGATGGACTGATGAACTCGAAGGCATGCTCTGGTCGCATCGGACCACGCCTAGAAGAGCAACTGGAGAAACTCCCTTCGCATTAGTCTATGGAATGAAATGCATTATCCCCCCAGAAGTCGAGTTTCCCGGAGTTCGCCGAAATTTCCTTCCCGAACGAGAAGAAATTAATTAGGCGATGCTCCTAGATGAACTCGATCTCATCAACGAAAGGCGTGACCACGCGCTAATCCGAATGCAAAGCTATTAGTAAGCAGCTGCCAAATATTACAACTCGAGAATTCGTAATCGGAGTTTCAAAGAAGGGGATCTCGTTTTACGAAAGGTCTTTAAAAACATCTAGGAAAAGAACTCTGGAAAGCTAGGCGCGAACTATGAAGGCCCCTACAAAATCAGCAAAGTCGTCAGGCCAGGAGCATACGAACTCGCCTACGACGACGACTCTCGAGTTATCCAAAGATGGAATGCGATGCATCTCAAGAAGTACTACCAGTAGTGCTCCACTCTAAACAAACTACGAACTGGCTTGATCCCTTAGCATTGGGGTACGTAGGCAGCTTATCTCATGATAAGTTCAGCTACTTTTTTTTTAAAAAAAAAAACAATTTCGGGGGAGTGGGAGTGTATACATAGACCATTCCTTACACTCGAAAAATACTCTGACACTCAAAGTTTTCCCAAAACATTCCGGAAGACTATAGCTCTAAACGAATCCAAACACCAATTTTTCCTAAGAAATTCTAAAAAATCCTACGACGATTTAAAAAACGATTGCGCAAGTCTAACACTTTTCCAAAACTTGTTTGTTGCTGGCCACAACAAGCACTACTCTTTTTTCACTGTCCTTTAAGGACCTAGCCAATGCCCAAAACGGGCAGAGGTTCGACCACATCTGTGCACGTATAGAACAGCGTGCTATATAAGAAACGGTTACGTATATCATAGCTTAACATTCAAGAGGTATATCCTGGACGATGTTCTTAGGTTTGACTTTGAGAGGGGCATGCCAGCATGTTAAAAGACTCGCACTGCCTTAACCCTCATTGCAAACTCGCCAACCCGGTAAGCGCCGACCATGGCACACTGGTCTCAACATTTTGGAAACACAATCTAGCATACCACTAGACGAGATTGTAAAGTGTTTCAAATGTCGAAAAAATGGGGAAGTAAGCCGAAGACTATTCGCGTCCCCTAAAACCAGACAAATGCATAGATTAGTTTCCGAAACACTAACCTATCGTAAACCCAGACGAAACGCTTCATAGCAGCACTGGCACGACTTCGTCAACACTTTATACGAAAAATGCAAACATATTTTCGTCTAACAAAGACATGACAAATCCCTTCCAACGAAATATAAACACTAACGCATCATAACTCCTATCATGCTAAGGAACCACGAGAGAGTATAAAACTCCGGACAACTCTACTCTCCTATCGTAAACATTCGAAAACCTATCATAAACATTCGAAAACCTATCATAATCTTACCTAGAACGGGCAATTACCAACCTTATAACGTGCACGAAATCAGATCATGAAAGTGCATAAAGTTAAAAGGTTCGAGAACAACCATTGGGAACAATCCCGGCCAAGAGTCCTAATGTGGGCCTCAAAAGACCCAGAAAATCAAACGATAAAACAAAAAAAAGATGAAAGATAAGGGAGATAAGGGGGTCTAGGCATGATCCTCCTCCGCAGTCTTCTCGGCGGCCATCTCAGCAAGGCCTGTTGCGCTTTCGTTGGTCCCAGCGAACTCTTCAACGCTAACCTCCTTAGCCGAGCTGTCGAGCGAGACACCTCTGCAGGAGCGAGAGGCTGAACCGACGAACCGGAAGAGGGAGCAAGGCATCCTCGGAGATCGTCATTCACATGGTCCACCAAGCCTTCGAAACCGACGAAGTCAGCCTTCATCTTCTCGTTATTCTCGTGCTCCTCAGCTATCTCCTTACGATCTTTCCTGTCAAAGACAGCAATCACCTCAGAGTTACAAACTCCCGTTACATAGCACGCCTCAGAGTCGCGGTTCAAGACCAGTCGGTTGATCAAGGCCAGTGCCTTATCCTCCCGAGCTCACCTCCTGTCCACGGCTGCCTTGTACCCATCACGGTACACCCTTTTGTTCTTCAGCTTGAAGGCGCTGTCCTTCTCAGAAATCTTCTCCTCCAGCTCCTTAACCCGAGACTCGAGCTCATCCTTAGCATTGACAAGGCAAGCAGCATGGGAAGCAGTGCGAGTTGCCTCCTCTTTTTTGGCGGCCACGTCCTTCCCGAGGCTCATCACCTTCCCCTCGTACTTAAGAGTAGAGGCATCCAACCTCTCTTTGAGGCGCTCTTTCTTGTATTTTGCGGTGGTCTCATAGCGCTCAGCCTTGCGAATACCCTCCTCCCACTCGTGAATGTTCCTGTTGAACAAGGACAAGAGCTGCAAAACCATGTAACCTGTGAGCAACAAAATCAAAGCAGAACATGAAACTGCTCACACAAAAACGCTTACCCTCGTGGAGCATTGGGCGAAGTCGGAGTACTGCTTCGAAGCATACATGGTCTCGAGGTTAAAGGGACCATCTAGTAGATCCTTAACCCTCGAAACCAGATCCACGCACTGACCAGTGTTCCGGATTGGCTCTTCGACTCGTCGATCGTCATAGTATAGAGCTTAACTTTCTCGTCCGAATGAGGAGCTGATCGAGCCAGACCTTTCAGCTTCTTCTCGCTTGGACCCCCAGAAGTGCTACGCCTCTTCAAAGCAGGGGAGGCCCTCTTCTTCCCATGGGAAGCCAAGCCCCTTGAAGCGGCAGGAAGGGCGCATACGACCTGCTTGCGAACCGGAGGAGGGGGAGGAAGCATCGCTCGGGAAAAAGCAGATGGTTCACCATCAGCCTTCACCGCAAGGTCTTTGACAGCCTCAACATCAACCTTCTCATCGTCAGGGAAGGTCACCAGTGGCTCAGGGTCACTCGAAGTCCCCTCCGTGTCATCAATGTCCATGTCGCTCAGTGCATGGATCACAGGTTCCCCGACAGTCGGAGAAGTGCATGAGGATGCGGTAGGAGGGAGCAAAGACTTCTGAGCATTCGCCAACAAACATGCACGAAACTCCACCGATCTCAAAAACGAAAGTGTCAACACTTAGAGAGAGAAACTAGAGAGAAGGCAAAGCTCATTTCTCACAAAAAAACTTAGAACAAAAAATTGTGAGAAGTGAGGAGGGGTGGAGTTATATTTATAGCAGAAGTCCGTGGGTCCCGTTAAAAGAAGCGGGTCCCATATAAAAGGAAACAAAAATCCTTTCCTAATTTCGAAAAGAATTCTGGAAACACTTAAGTTTTCCCGAAAACGGAACGAATCGAAAAAGGATGCACACGGGCCAAAGTTTGGCCGAGCTGGTTGTGCAGCATGCTGCCTCACATCGAGATCGGCACAAAATCCTCCTCAAAATCAGCATTCAGCATATGAACATATCCTCCACATATCCAGCTTGGCATCCCATGGCTCCCTTCTCTCTTTTTTTTTTCCTCTTGGGCAAAAACGAAAATCCGTCCTGCTGGTATGCATCAACCAGCTCGGCATTCCTCAACAACGCAAACAGCTCGGCATTTCTTGCTGACCTGGTGCCTCCCTTCCACGAAAAAAAAGAAGCCCAGAACGGCATTTTTCGGTGTCCCACCCTTGACAGAGTGTCCCAAAATGCTGAGACAGAGTAAGCATTGGCAAGCCAGCTCGGCTATTAATTGGCCAACTCGGCATTTAATGCTTCTTTGCTGCTCCTGTACAAAAACTTTCGAAAAACTTGTACAAAACAGTTTTTTTTTGGAAAATCCTCGCTAAAACTTTCGGAAAACTTAACTTGAACAGTTTTTCGGAAAAAAAATCAATGCACGCTGGCAGCTCGGCATTATGCCAACTATTGACCAGCTCGACATTCCATGCCTTCCTAGAAGGTCCTTAACTAAACATTTTTGGAAAAACTCACCTCGAACAGTTTTTCAAAAAAACTTGACTAACACCAGCAATCTCAGCATTGCGATTCTTCGTGTAGAATGCTGTCAGCTCGGCATTTTAGAGAAGAGCTTACCAGCTCGGCATTTTGTACAGCCAAAAATAAAATTCAAAGATATATATATCAAACTTATTAAAATATATTACATGAACATCATACTAATTTGTCTTTTCCAATTAATTAACAATTGTTTGTTCATAATGCCTTGTATATATATTAATAATAAAACATATACGGTTATGGATTCTAACATAGCATATAAAAAACATCAATAAATATAATATGTAAGGTATAAAACTTGAATTATCAAGACGTATTCAAATATTATTAAATTTAAAACTTAACATGTATTTTTGGGGGTTAAAATATCAGTTTAGGTTAACAGTTCCTTGTCAACAAAACATACATTTTTAAAAAAATATTTAAAAGTTTCTTTAATATTTTTTAATCATAAATTAGGTAAAATTATCAAAGAAATTAGTTGTGTTTAAAAAATTTCAAACATGAAGTTAAATTTTTGAGAAAAATAGTTAAAGCATATGTAATCTAAACTGTTAAAACTACCTTTTAAAAACTAATTTCATCTTGTAAATTTCAATAAAATATTTGTTATACTACGTGGCTACGAAAAATTAAATTTGAAATATTCTTTAAACATTACTTCTTAATATTTTCTATTTTCTTTAAATATTAAAAGTTTTATCAGCTTTTCTGAGATGTGGATTCAAAAATGTAAACTTAATCAAGTATAAATTTTTCTATATCAAAAATATTTGACCTTCTTCAAATTTTTATTAACTACTATATCCTAACAAATATATCATCACTAATTAATGAAATTATATATGTACTATGTAGAATACTATTTGAAATTGTAATACTCGGAGAAAATAACTATTTGACATAATTAAATGATACAAAAAATAAATACATGTATATTTAACATAAGTTTTTATTTTTAGATTAATTTTTAAATTTAAACATTTAAAGGCAAAATTTTATAATGTGTTTTTAATTTTTCAGGTCTCAAAATGATTTTATTTTTGAAAATTGTTTTTCTAAAATATATAATAAAAATTAATGGAAAAAAATAATATAAAATTCAAAGATATATAGATCAAACTTATTAAAATATATTAGATGAACATCATACTAATTTGGTTTTTCCAATTGATTAATAATCGTTTGTTCATAATGCCTTGTATATATATTGATTATAAAAAAAAAATACTATTATGGATTCATTTGGAAGGAGATTTGCTTTATGAAATTAATTTATATTTGTTATAAACCAAATGGTGAATTGCCATAACTATTAGTATTCCTTTTAATTACTTTCTTTTTATTGTTAGGAAAAGGAAAACCTTAATTTCCTTTTTCCATTAGGATTATGAGTTTCCTTTTTTTCCTACGTACTAATCCTTATATAAAAGATTTAATGGCAATGCAATAAGATACACAATTCCATACGGAATTCATTGTCTATTTCTCTCTTGTTTTACAACACGTTATCAGCACGATAGTCCCTAAAACCCCAGAGCACAAAATCCGACCTAAACTCATAAACCCTAGCCGCCGAGATAATCTCCATTCGACCGCGGACGAAATCCCGAGCAGCACACCTTCCCGGAGTAATCTTCTTCTTCCGGTTTGATCTTCTTCTCTTTCAAATCTGTTTATCCTAAAACAGAGGTTACAAGGTAAGTTTACAAAACTCTAAACCTAATTCCAAAAACCTTGAAACCCTAATTTCATTATCTCATTGAAATCAAACCTGAATGCATTACCTAATTGAATTCACATGCTAAATTCATAATCCGATTAATAAAATATGATAGAATTATTTTAAGTTTGTAACTTAGATTATGTATGTTAAGTGGCTGGGTAGGTAGTTTGTTTGATCATGGGATTTGATTGTTTTGATTAATTAAAACCCTAATCTTAAATCTTGATTATTTTGTTAAATTTATCAAACCCTAATCCATAATCTTGATTATTTTGTTAAATTGATCAAACTCTAATCCTGAATCTTGATTGTTTTGTTAAATTGATTAAACCCTAATCCTAAATCTTGATTGTTTTGTTAAATTGATCAAACCCTAATCCTGAATCTTGATTGTTTTATTAAATTGATTAAACATATATCTGAAATCATGAGTGCTTGTTAAAATTGCATCATAAACCGCCAATATTGTTGCATCATTCTCGCACACCCCTGCTTGCATCATTGTTCATGTTTTGCTTGCATCATATCATCTTGAACAAACCTAAACGAATATGATATATGATTTCAGATGTCTAAAATCNTAAGAATATGATATATGATTTCAGATGTCTAAAATCAACAATTTGAATTTTTCTGCCCTAAATCTCTCTGGAGATAATTACTTACAATGGGCATTGGATACTAAGATCCTCCTAAAGTCAAAAGGACTAGGCGAATGTATCATGGATGATAATAAAGAAAACAAAATAAATCGATACAAGGCAATCTTAATCATTCGCCATCATCTTGATTAGAATCTCAAGAATCAATATGTAACCATTGAAAATCCCCTAGACCTTTGGAAAGAATTGAAATCACGATATGACCACCATAGAACGGTGCTGTTACCAAAGGTCCAAAGTGATTGGAGGGATCTCAGGTTCAAGGACTTTAAGTCCGTAGAAGAATATAACTCGGCTATGTTTAAGATAGTTTCAACATTGAAACTGTGTGGTGAGGAAATAACTGATAAAGATATGCTAGAGAAAACATTCTCTATCTTCCACACAAGTAACATATTGTTACAACAATAATATCGTGAAAAAGGCTTTCAGACATATTCAAGTCTAATCTCATTCCTATTGCTGTCCGAGCAAAACAATGAGTTACTAATGAGATACAGTGAGATGAGACCTCCTGGAGCAATCCCACTTTCCGAAACCCACGTGGTCACGGAAGAGAAAGAAACTAACCACGTCCAAAGAGAACAAAGGCAGTATGGCCGTGGAAGTGGAAGATGGCAAGGACGTGGTCGTGGAAACCACCATCCTTATGGTCGAGGTTCAAAACAAGGCCGCGGGTACCAACCCGATACTAGTCGTGGTCGAGGTCGAGGCCGTGGTGCTGCGGCATCTTCCAAACCGCAAAACTCGATCACCAAATCTATATGCCATCGGTGTGGGATGAACAATCATTGGGCTAAGACTTGCAGAACTCTCAGACATCTTGTTGACCTCTATCAAGAGAGTCTAAAAGGAAAAAACCCGGAAGCCAACATCGCACACGAAAATGGGGACTTCGAACATGATCAAGATGACTCACTGAACTATGAAACTTCGGATTGCCTTAAGGAATCAAGTTGATTTTGAAATTTAGTTTTTGTCTTTTGCTTCTAAGTTTTATGTTATCATTGAACTTGTTTTCTTTGCTATTTGTTTAATGATATGCAAGATGTTATTTTTAAGTCTCTAAACATGGTCGAGGCCAATATAAGTACCATAGTAGGAATGGCAAATTCAATTGAAGGCTACGGCCAGGTTAACATATTATTGCCTAAGGGTATGCATCTAGAAATCTCTGATGCTTTATATTCACCCAGCTCTAAAAAGAGCCTATTGAGTTTTAAAGATATTTGAATGAATGGTTTTCATGTCGAAACTAAGGGCGAAGGAACCAAAGAGTTCCTTCGGATATTTTAGATTGCCCATGGACATAAGAAAGTCTTAGAGACCATTCCTGCGGTTTCTACTGGTCTTTACTGTGCTAAGATCAGTATGATATAGGCTAATGTCACGGTAAATAAGGATTTACCGAGAATTTCACTCTATGGCATAACCGGCTTAGCCATCCCGTTTCAAACATGATGCGAAAGCTAATATCAAATACAAAAGGACACACATTGATAGAAAGAAGAGTTATCCCTAAAAATCTCACGTGTATTGCATGTTCACAAGGGAAACTCATTACTAGGCCATCACCAATCAAAGTGACTAAGGAAACAATAAATTTTCTGGAAAGAATACAAGGAGACATTTGCGGACCAATACACCCACCTTGTGAGACATTAGATATTTCATGGTCCTTATTGATGCATCCACGAGATGGTCACATGTAAGTCTCCTGTCAACTCGGAATTTGGCATTTCCGAGATTGCTTGCTCAGCTAATCCGACTTAGAGCACACTTTCCAGACTTCCCGTTAAAGTCCATACGCCTAAACAATGCTGGTGAATTAAAGTCCCAAGCGTTTAATGATTATTGTATGTCCATGGGGGTAAGTGTTGAACATTCTGTGGCACATGTACATACACAAAACGGTCTGGCTGAATCATTTATCAAAAGAATACAGCTAATTGCCAGACCATTATTTATGAGATCAAAACTCCCGATCTCGGCTTGGAGACATGCGGTTTTACATGCAGCCGAAGTGATTCACATCAGGCCATCACAATTGATTACGGGTCAAGAGTCAGACATATCTCATCTCAAAATATTTGGATGTGTCCTTTATGTGCCAATAGCACCACCAGAGAGAACTAAGATGGGATCTCATTGGAGGATGGGGATATATGTTGGATATGATACTCTCACGATAATAAAGTACCTTGAGCCAATCACGGGTGATCTATTTAAGGCCAGATACGCGGATTGTCACTTTGACGAATCCGCCTATCCAGCATTAGGGGGAGAAAATTTAAGCTGGTAAAGAAAATTTCATGGAATCAATCGTCCATATCATGACAGGATCCTCGGACTAAAAATAATGTGAAATAGAAGTCCAAAAGATAATGCATTTACAAGAGCTAGCTAATCAATTGCCAGATTCCTTTGCTGACCCGAAAAAGAGTGACTAAGTCATATATACCAGCTGTAAATGCACCAATTCGAATTGATGTTCATGAGGGACACAATCAAGTTGCTACAGAATCTAAAGCTCGTTTAAAACGTGGCCGGCCCATTGGTTCCAAAGATATGAACCCTCAGAAATCTAAGAAAGGTGCTGAAAATCAATCCGTGGTTAATTCCGAGGCAAATGGAACCCCAGACATAAGTGAACCGACGGTACCATACATTGATGCTCAGGACGCCGAGCCTTAAGGTCCTGAAGTTCCGGATAACAATGAGATCTCAATCAATTATGTTATCTCTGGAACAATGGAATAGAAAGAATGTCGACATCGATGATATATTTGCATACAATGTAGCACTTGAACTTATGAACGAGGATCCAGAACCCACGTCTATATTTGAGTGCACTCAACGAAAAGATTGGGCTAAATGGAAAGAAGCAATAAACATGGAGTTAAATTCTTTAAGGAAAATGGATGTCTTTGGTCCAATAATTCGGACTCCCTATGATATTAAACCAGTTGGACATAAGTAGGTCTTTGTGAGGAAAAGAAATGAACTTAATGAAATCGTGAGATATAAAGCACGGCTTGTTGCACAAGGATTCTCACATAGACCAGACATTGATTATGAGAAGACATACTCCCCTGTGGTGGATGCTACTACTTTTCGATTCCTAATAAGTCTGGCCATAAGAGAGGAATTAGATTTGCGACTAATGGACATAGTGACCACTTTCTTATATGGTCCACTGGATAGTAAAATTTATATGAGAGTACTAGAGGGTATTGAGCTTAAAGATAAGAGAAGTTCTCGAGAAAAGCATTGTATTAAGTTGAATAAATCTCTTTATGGATTGAAACAATCAGGTCGAATGTGGTATAATAGACTAAGTGAGTACTTAGTGAAAAAAGGCTATAAAAACGACCCCATCAGTCCTTGCATCTTTATAAAGAAATTTGCTAAGGGGTTCGTAATCATTGCAGTATATGTTGACGACCTGAATATTCTAGGAACCTCTGCGGAAATCACCCAAACAGTCGAATATCTAAGGAAAGAATTCGAAATGAAAGACCTAGGCAAAACGAAATTCTGTTTGGGATTACAGCTTGAGTACATTAATAATGGAATCCTTATGCATCAAATGGCATATACAGAAAAGGTACTCAAGAGATTTAATATGGACCAATCTCACCCATTGTCTAGCCCCATGGTCATGAGATCACTTGATCTAAAAAAGATCCGTTTGGTCCGAAGAAGGACGCTGAAGAAGTCCTTGGTCCCGAAATGCCATATCTCAGTGTTATATGAGCTTTGATGTATCTGGGGAGCCACACTAGACAAGATATATCTTATACCGTGAACTTGTTATCAAGATTTAGCTCATGTCCGACCAAAAGGCACTGGAACGGGATTAAACATATTCTTCGTTACCTACAAGGAACGAAAGAGTTGGGTCTGTTTTATACTAACCAATCTAAAGAAGGTTTAGTTGGTTTTGCTGATACAGGTTACCTTTCGGATCCTCACAATGCTCGATCTCAGACAGGTTATGTTTTCACCCATGGAGGAACAGCCATATCATGGTGATCTCAGAAGCAAACCATTGCGGTAACCTCATCTAATCATGTTGAAATCTTGGCTATTCATGAAGCCAGCCGTTAATGATTCAGCACATTAGAGTGGATTGTGGGATGACAGAAGGGAAACAGGAACCAACCGTCATGTATGAGGACAACGCAGCATGCATAGCTCAGCTTAAGGACGGTTGCATCACAGGTGATAGGACGAAGCACATTTTGCCAAAGTTCTTCTTCACACACGATTTGCAGAAAGCTGGAGAAGTTCAAGTATTACAAGTGCGTTCAAGTGACAATTCTGCAGACCTATTCACCAAGTCGCTTCCAACCTCAACTTTCAAGAAGCTTATTTATCAGATTGGAATGCGATGACTGAAGGACCTTCAGGGATGTTCAGAATAGGGAGAGTAATACGTGTTGTACTCTTTTTCCTTCACCACGGTTTTGTCCCACTGGGTTTTCCAGGTAAGGTTTTAATGAGGCAACATCCAAAGCGTATTATGAACTCTAATAGTTCTGAAATCCAAGGGAGAGTGTTATAAACCAAATGGTGGATTGCCATAACTATTAGTATTCTTTATTGTATTAGGAATTACATTTTATGTACTTTCCTTTTATTGTTAGGAAAAGGAAAACCTTAATTTCCTTTTCCCATTACGATTAGAAAGTTTTCTTTTTCTCCTACGTACTAATCCTTATATAAATGATTCATTGGCAATGCAATAAGATACACAATTCCATACGAAATTCATTGTCTCTTTCTCTCTAATTTTACAACAATATTGCATTAGTCTCGAGACAAGAATATTAATGGTAATAAAGTTGTAATGACATCAAAAAATTTTATTGATAAAAAAAATAAATAAACATAACACATTTCAAGCAGTTTTAGAGACTGAGACATAATGGCTCCATAAATCATCTCTCTTTTTCAAATATTGGGTTTCGTTGGCAATTAAGTGTGGTCTGTCAGCAATATATTTGATAAGTGTATCATGACAAATTTTTCCTTCTTGGACAAGATCATGGCAACACGCATCAGTAATGGTTTCATTTGCAAAGACAACACCGACTATATCCAATGCACATTTTGGACTGATTTTAAGAAGACATGTATCCCATAATGATTTTACTTCACCTTCTTCGACAGAGAAAACAGGAACAAAGGCACAAACCAAAACTACAATAAAGAATACGGTAGTTTTTTTGGGAGGTTATTTTAGTCATGGTTAGTGATTCTTTTGAAACTATTATCTTATTTTATTGATCTTAAGAAAATGTATTAAAAGAATTTGTATTTTATATATAAATAAGAGAGTTTTGTATGGTATTTATAAGACCATCTCCAATGATTTCCCTCATTTTTTCCCTCATAATGAGTTTACACTATAATAAGTCTGTGGTTTTTTCCAATCCATTCCCTCATTTTTCTCTCAAAACAGAATATTCTAAGTATATTCTTTTTATCTGATTTTTATTTATTTCTAACAACACCCTTTGTTTTATAAAATTTAAAATTATACCCAATTATTTAAAATTTTAAATTTTCTATCAAACTAATAACTTTATTAAAATTTAAACATTTTTATAGTAATAAAATTACATAAATTAACAGAATACAATAGTAGAATTTTATTTAAATATTATTATTACTAAATTTTTCCCACAAATGGTCAACTAATGCATTTCAAAGAGAGAAATGAGCTTCTTTATCCTTGATTTGTCTATATCGATTCAGAAATTTTTGGAACCGGATATTTTCATCTTTCTGCAACTTCAACTTCTGGAGATGAAACTTCTCTTCCAACTTCAATTGGCACATCAAGATCATGTTCATGTTCAATTATCATGTTGTGTAAAATTATACATGTAATCATTATATCATGAATCACATCTTTTTGCCATAACCGAACAGGTCCTTTCACAATAGCAAAACGTGATGGAGAACTCCAGAAGCACGTTCTACATCTTTTCTACATGCCTTTTGTTGCATAGCAAAATATTTCTTTTTTGGACCTATTGGCTCTTGAATAGTTTGTACTATGGTAGACCATTTTGGATATATTCCATTAGCCAAATAATGACCTATAATATATTCTTTTCCTTGAATGACATAATGAGCAGGAGGAGCAATACCTAGAGCAAGATTGGAGAAAAGATGGGAAGACTCCAACACATTGATATCATTATTGGTGTATGGCATACCAAAATATGCATGCCATATCCAAAGATCATAATCTCAACTTCTGGAATGATGGTGATCCACTACGACCTGCATAATGTCCATCCCAAGCTGTAGGACAATTTTTCCACTTCCAATGCATGCAGTCTAAACTCCCTAACATTCCTGGAAAACCTCTTTTCTCATTAATGTAAAGAAGCCTAGAAACATCATCTGGTGTAGAAGATCGTAAGTATTGCGCTGAAAATATCTCCACTATAGCTGGAAAAAATCTTTTTAAGCTCTCTATTACAGTTGACTCACCTATTTGAATGTACTCGTTTGTGGTATCTGCTGGTACACCATATGCTAGCATCCGAAACACGGCTGTTACTTTTTGAAGAGATGAAAATCCAAGTCTACTGGTTGTGTCTCTTCGTTGTTGAAAATAGTTGTCATGACTTTCAATGGCATGAATTATACGGAGGAACAGAAGACGAGACATATGATAACGCCTACGAAATATCTCTTCATTATATCTTGGATTCTCTGAAAGTAATTGTCGAACAATCTACAATAAGCATTTTCTTGATCGCGGTGGATGAAAGAACGACCAGGAACTGAGCCACCATGGATTGTTTGATTATTTTGTTGATCGAGAAGGTATTGGATGATCGAGTTGTTATTAGCAATTGCACGATGTATCACTTGTTCTTCATGGTCGAGATTATTGATCATTTCCATATTTTCATCATCATCTAAAGAGAAGGATGAATCATGAAAAGATGAGAAATTTCTGGAATTAAAATTCATTTTTAGAAAGAAAATTAAGAGTGAAGAAAGTATTAGATATTTGTTGGATTTTCTGATTAGTACAAAATATGAAACACTTATGGTATCTATAGATATATTAATTGAATATTTCTATAGATTGAGAAGTGTAAAGATATTTGAAATTTTTTTGTATTGTGTTGTCATTTCTGCTGGAAATTTGTTGAAAAATATTAAATTTTGGAATCTTTTTAATTGTATTGTCTAATCTTGTTATAATAGATTGAGAAGTGTGAAAATATTTGAATTATTTTTTAATATGTTGTCAAATCCTCTGGGAATAGGTTGAGAAGTGTGAAATTTTGGATTCATTTTTTATTGTATTGTGTACTCTTTTCATAATAAGTTGAAAAAAAATGAAAATATTTTATTCATTTTTCATTGTGTTGTCAAATCCTCTGTAAATTGGTTGAGAAGTGTGAAGTTTTGGATTCATTTTTTATTGTATTATCTACTCTTATCATAATAAGTTGAAAAATATGAAACTATTTTATTCATTTTTCTTTATGTTGTCAAATCCTCTGTAAATTGGTTGAGAAGTGTAATAAATTTTCATTTTTTTGTATTGTCAAATCCACAAAAAAATTGGTGGAAAACCAAATATATTTAATTTGATTTGAAGTGATTAATCTATTAATATGATCATATGGTTTGTCAGTTTCATTCACAATACTAAATCATTTCAGTAAATTTTTTATTCATCTCCACACAAAAATGCCACCACGTACTTCTGGATATAATCAAGAAGAAGATAAACTTATTTGTCACGTTTATATGCAAATTTGCCAAGATCCAATCAAAAGTGCTTATCAAACATCTGATCAATTCTGGTCTCGTGTGGTAGAAACATATGAGAATGAGAAAAGTGAAAACTGGAGTGAGCGTTCAAAAAGATCTATCCAAGCTCGAGTTCAAACTATTGAGAAAGCAACAAAGAAACTCCATGCATGCATCAGACAATGTGAAAATAGACGTCCAAATGGTGCTTCAAATGATGATGTAGTAAGTATTAATACACAAGTTTTAAATTTTATATTTTTATATGAATAATTAATTATTGTTATAAATGTTATGTAGTTCAATCAAGCCAAAGTATTGTTAATGGAAGATCCAAAGTATAAATCGGGTTGAAAATTTGAGCATGTTTGGAATATTATTAAAAGTTTTGAGAAATTTTAAGATGGAGACACCAATGCTAGACAAGTGAGAAATCCTTGTGGTTTCGGATATACATCTTCAAAGTCAGAAAATCCTACTCCTGAATCTGCAACTCAAGTACCTCCAGGTTTGTCATCATTTTCTCTAAATTTAGATGACGATGAAGGTAATATAGGTGGATCTTCATCCCAACGACATTTTGGTGTAAAAAAAACCAAACTGAAAAGAAAAAGTGATGATCAAACATCAAAAATGATCAACACCTTAGATGAAGGAAATAGACAACTTTTGGAGCAATTAAAGAAGACAACTGCACAAAGAGAACACCATTTGGAGATTCAAAGTAGGAAGCATGCTTTGAAGGAATTGAAAGAGGAGAACAAAATTTTATTTCGGGATTTAGATTCCATTCAAGATCCAAAAATTCGTGAATATGTTCAGGCTGAACAAATACGGATTTTACAGAAAAGGGTTATACAACAACAAGATCAAGAAATTTCTCCTGCATCTACTCGATTTGGCCAATATTTTAAAAATGTGGAGGATCTGGAAGTGGTTTACCTGATTATTAATTTAATTTAATTTATGTAATGCTAATTTTATTTTTAAGCTAGTTTTAAATAATTATTTTATGTTGTGTTAATTTTTTTATTTTTAATTTTGGTATTAGTTATGTATTTTTAATGCATTTATATTATTATTGTATTTTAAGTTTTATATTATCAATGCATTTTATATTATTATTGCAATTAAAGTTTTAAATAATTATTTCATATTTTATATTTATTATTATTCCGTTTGAAGTTTTATATTAAATTAATTGTGTATGTATAATTTTATTAGAATATATTAAGTTATTTTATTTAGGTATATAATAATATTTGTCAAAGTTAAAGAATTATTTTGCAAATAAAAAAATTCAACACTAAAATGAGTTTGTGAACATTGTTCTCTCAAATTTGGCGTAATACTGTTCATAAACTCATATTTCCCTTATTTAAGTATACCATTGGAGAGAGATTTCCCTCATTTTAGTGTACCATTGAAGATGCTCTAAGTGATTCAAAACTTATATATAACTATTAAAACGTAGTATAATGTCAACGTCATGTATTAATGAAATATAACAACTCAATAGTATTAATATGAATGTTATTGTTAATTATTCTCGATCATTTTTAGAATATTAGAAATATATACGCTTCAAAAATTCAAAGATATTTATACTCAACATATTATTAGATATCATTTTCTTACATAGCATATAGAATACATCAATAAATATAATATATAAGGTATAAAACTTGAATTATCAAGATGTATTTATAGATTATTAAATTTAAAACTTAACATGTATTTTTTGGAGTTAAAATATCAGTTTAGGTTAACAGTTCTTTGTCAAAACAAAATATACATATAAAAAAAAATAAAAAATTTCTTTAATATGTTTTAAATATAAATTAGGTAAAATTATCAAAGAAATTAGTTGTGTTTAAAAAATTTCCAACATGAAGTTATTTTTGTAAGAAACATTGTTAAAGCATACATAATCTAAACTGTTAAAACTACCTTTTAAAAACTAAGTTCATCTTGTAAATTTCAAAAAAAAATATTTGTTAAACTACGGGGCTACAAAAACTTAAATTTGAAATATTCTTTAAACATCACTTCTTAATATTTTCTATTTTCTGTAAATATAAAAAGTTGTATCAGCTTTTCAGAGATGTGAGTTCAAAAATGTAAACTTAATCGAATATAAATTTTGCAATACCAAAAATATTTTACCTTCTTCAAGTTTTTATTAAATAATATATTCTAACAAATATATCATCACTAATTAATGAAATTATAAATGTACTATGTAGAATAATATTTGAAATTGTAATACTTGGAGAAAATAAATATTTGACATAATTAAATGATACAAAAAATAAATAGATGTATATTTGACATAAGTTTTTATTTTATATATTAATTTTTAAATCTAAATAGTTAAAACTATCTTTTTAAAAACTAGGTTCATCTAGTAAATTTCAATAAAATAATTTTAAACTATATGGCTACGAAAAATAAAATTTGAAATATTCTTTAAACATTACTTCTTAATATTTTTTATTTTATGTAAATATAAATGGTTTTAACAGCTTTTTGGAGATGTGGGTTCAAAAATTGAAACATAATCGAGTATAAATTTTGCTATATCAAAATTATTTTACCTTTTTCAAATTTTGTAATATGTAGAATAAATTTTAAATTGTAATACTCGGAGAAAATAAATATTTGATATAATTAAATGATACAAAAAAAATATTCAGTCAAACTTTCAAAGAATTTATGAATCCATGAAAATGTTCAAAGCTAAATCTATCAATTTTATATATAAACTAATTAACAAATCGTAGATATGTAGGAATATTTTATTCCAAAAGCTTTGAAACATGGTTTTTACTTAGCAATAGTTTCAAAATATAGATTTATTGTTTGACTACATTCAATTTTATCAATCGATCTTTGTATGATCTTATTTACTAAATCATTCATAATACATGTATTCAATACATAAGTTTTTATTTTTATATTAATTTTTAAATTTAAACTTTTAAAGGTAAAATTTTATAATATGTTTTTAATTTTTCAGGTCCAAGATGATATTTTCTAAAAACTTGTTTTTGTGAAATATATAATAAAAAGTAATGGAAAAGAAATAACTTAAAATTCAAAGATATATAGATCAAACTTATTAAAAGATATTAGATGAACATCATACTAATTTAGCTTTTCCAATTGATTAACAACCGTTTGTTCATAATGCCTTGTATATATATTGATTATAAAATATATACTATTATGGATTCATTTGGAAGGAGATTTGCTTTACGAAATTATTTTATATTGCATTAGTCTCGAGACCACAATATTTATAGTAATAAATTTATAATGACATCAATTTTTTTTTTCACAAAAATAAGATAAACATAACACATTTTAAGCAGTTTTAGAGACTGAGACACAATGGCTCCATAAAT
>OVBI01001591.1:0-31571 GCA_900406495.1 Sisymbrium altissimum
TCGAGAGGGTTCTGAAAGTCGGTTTGCTCTGTGCAAACCTTGCTCCAGATGCGAGACCGTCCATGGAACAAGTAGTGCAATACCTAAACGGAAACCTAGCTTTGCCTGAGTTTTGGCCATATTCTCCCGGAATTGGAGTTCTCACTCCAACGGCGTTTTCACCAGCACAGCTCATGCTCCCTTCACTATCACTATCTTCTTCCTCATCCAGCAACTCTATGTTTATTACTCACTCAGTCCTCTACGGGAGTGGACGATGAAAGTTTCTAACAAGTATCATCATCTTTGGCATCTTAATATCGACTGTTTTTCAGTTATTCTCCACTCGGTTTTTGTTTCTTCATATGCTCACACCATGTTCATTCTTGACATTCTCCATCAAGTTTGACTGGTAGAACGATAAAAAGGACTGATTTTTTGTGTAAATTCTTGTAACTACTTTACTAAATACTTTGGCAATCGGTTGTTGTCACTCTTTATTTAAGACACGAGCCAATTTATAGATTAAAGACACTCAAATATCAGAGATTTTCCGAAAGTTTGAACTTTGTCTGAGGTACTTTCATCATTTTTTTGTTCCTTTGACAATGAGTCAACTGATCGTCGTTTGTGCTGTAGTCACAGAGCTGATACATAATCTGGTTATGAAATTGTTTCTTTGATCCTTTCAGGACCTTGAGTTGTCACATGCGTCTGAAAGTGTTGAATTATGTCGGAGAACTCACAAAGAAAAGACAACTGCTTAGTCTTTGTCCTTATTCATGCTGATCTCAGGTACCTGCAATGTATCCTAGGAGATGCATGATTCAGCCCGTGCATCACAGGCTAAAGAATGAAAATACTCAGAGATGGTGACAGTTCAACTTTCTGTATGGTTTAAGAAAAGTAGGACTTGGTATGACAATTAGTGAGAAGCCTTGCGTTTGAATATTCTTAAACAACGAAGATATGTGGAATTTGCGTATTTTTTTTTAAAAAAAGAATACTAAAATATGATAGCTGTCTTTGGAAATTATCATGCAATTGTTTAAGTCAACTCTTGCCAATTTCCAAGAGAATTGGCAAAATGCAGAATGTCCTTCTTGTGGTGTAATGACTCGACCGTGTTTTGCAGATGGAGAGAATCTTTATTTACCATACCATCGACCCAGAGACAATATTATTCTCAAAATAGTAAAAACACTGTTCCATTAACAATGGCCCAAGGATTGGATCTGATCTGGATTGTGATCTCTTTTCTTCTTCTGATTCATGTGTCAAGTCAACAAGAAACTGGGTTTGTCTTCAGCGGTTTTCGCCAGGGAGATCTTCATGTTGATGGGGTTGCTCAAATCCTTCCCGGTGGACTGTTGCAGCTGACCAACACTTCAGAACAGGAGAAGGGTCAGGCTTTCTACAAGCAGCCCTTCGAGTTCAATTCATCTGAATCTCTCTCGTTCTCAACGCATTTTGTGTGCGCAATGGTGCGTAAACCGGGGGTGACTGGCGGAAATGGGATTGCTTTCTTTCTATCTCCTACCATGAATCTTTCAGAAGCAGATGCAACTCAGTATCTTGGTCTTTTCAACACCACAACCAATACATCTCCTTCATCTCGTATCTTTGCTATTGAGCTTGATACTGTTCAAAGCGCAGAATTCGATGACCGCGATAACAACCATGTTGGTATCGACGTGAACAGCCTGATCTCAGAAGCTTCTGCTCCAGCTTCTTACTTTTCAGACAAAGAAGGTCGGGAGAAAAGAATAAATCTCTTGAGTGGAGATTCCATCCAGGTCTGGGTAGACTACGATGGAACTGTACTAAACGTTTCACTGGCGCCTCTTGGAGTTCAGAAGCCAAGTCAGAGTCTTTTATCAAGACCCACCAATCTATCAGTAATTCTCCAGGACAGAATGTTTGTCGGATTCTCTGCAGCAACAGGGCAGTTGGCAAATAACCATTACATACTCGGTTGGAGTTTCAGCAGAAGCAAGGCATCGTTACAGAGCATCGACATCTCAAAACTTCCCCACGTTCCTCGTCCCAAGAAAAAGCCCCCTCTGCTGCTGATTCTTCTGTTGATTGTACTTGGAATCATACTCTTGGTACTTGTGGGAGGAGCTTATCTGTACAGGAGAAACAAGTACGCAGAAGTAAGAGAGGAATGGGAGAAAGAGTATGGTCCACACCGATACTCTTACAAAACCATGTACAAAGCAACAAAAGGATTCCACAAAGATGGTTTTCTTGGTAAAGGAGGATTCGGAGAAGTCTACAAAGGAACTCTGCCTCATGACGGAGACATAGCCGTGAAGAGATTTTCACATGATGGAGAACGAGGGATGAAGCAGTTCGTTGCCGAGATCGCAAGCATGGGACGTTTGGATCACAGGAACTTGGTTCCACTTCTCGGCTATTGCAGGAGAAAAGGCGAGTTCTTTCTCGTCTCCAAGTACATGCCTAACGGAAGTCTCGACCAGTTCTTGTTTCATAACAGAGAACCATCTCTTCCTTGGACGAAAAGGCTCTGGATTCTAAAGGGCATAGCTTCAGCTCTTTGTTACTTGCACACAGGAGCCACACAAGTTGTTCTACACAGAGACATCAAAGCTTCTAACGTAATGCTGGATTCAGAATTCAACGGAAAGCTAGGAGATTTCGGTATGGCTAGGTATCACGACCATGGAGCTAATCCAACCACAACAGGAGCAGTGGGAACTGTAGGATACATGGCACCTGAGCTAACTTCAATGGGAGCTTCCACTAGAACAGATGTATACGCATTTGGAGCATTCATGCTCGAAGTAGCTTGTGGGAGGAGACCTGTAGAGCCTAACATGCCGAGTGAGAAACAGTTTCTGGTGAAATGGGTTTGTGATTGCTGGAGAAAGAAAGGTATACTCGAAGCTCGAGATCCCAAGTTGAGTGGAGAATCCTTTTCGTCTTGGTCTGTAGAGTTGGTGCTGAAACTAGGGTTGCTTTGTACGAATCTTGTGGCGGAAGCAAGACCTGACATGGAACAAGTTGTCCAATTTCTCGAAGGACTGGTTCCGTTGCCGGACTTCTCTCCAGACTCGCCGGGAATTGGGATTCTTAGTTCGGTAATGGCCGGAGCAAGGTCCTCCGTGATCTCTAACAGTTCAGCTGGGGAAACTGAATCTATGTTTATCACTCACTCGATCCAATACGGAGATGGACGATGAAGTCTAGCAAATTTGAAAGAAGCTCAAAGCTCAAACCTTTTGTGTTCTTGAAATTTAGTTTTTTTGTTTACAAAGAATATTATTTGTTGTAGAAAGAAAGTATATACATTTTATGAATTAGCCCCTATTAATTATCTAATTTACAATGTTGAAACTTTATGGTTTTTGCTTCAATGAGCTTTCTCAAATTTCATCACTTTATTCATTCCTTGGTCGTCCCAAAGCCTCTCGACGGAAATGTCGCCGTCGCTGTCTTGATTAGGGATTTGGAGAAGGTGAATTTTCTTTTATCTGCTTGGTATTGATGAGAAAGTATGAATTTTTGAGCAATTCATCGGGATGATTGTGTGTTCTTCTAAATGTTCTGTAAAGTCAACAAAAAACTTGACTTTTCAACATCTCAGCTTCTTACTCTGCTTAGTTCAGTTGTGCACACAGGAGCTCACCGAGTTAGATATTGTGGTAAAGGGAAGGTTAGGACCAACAAGGACAACATAACCACCGCAGCCTCTGTGGAAACTCGAGATCTTATCGCCCCAGAGCTTGCAACAATGGCAGCTTGCTGAGCAACCGACGTGTATGCATTTGGTGCCTTTGTGCTTGAAGTAACATTTGGGAAGAGACATGTGTGGATGCCAGTCGACAGACGGTTTAAAAATGTTGAGAAATGGTTTATATCCGAGTTTGAGAATTGAATTCTCAGCTGAGGATTGCTGTTTTGGACAAGTCGTGAGCCAGAAATGAGAGCCTCAATGGAGGAAGTGGTGCAATATCTTGAAGTTGCCTGATTTCTGGGTTTAGGTCTTAGCCCCTGCTGATTGTTGGATTCTTCGTTGGTTAGCAGGTATTTATTTGACCACCAATCTCTTATCTGATTTTCATTTAGATTAATGAAAATGAATTATCACCAAGTATCTCCTACTGCCACAGAAATAAAGCTGGTAAGTGCTCTACGGAATTTAGGTTGTCTACGAGAACGTTTCAATCTAATCTTGTAGTGCTCTTGGTGTCGCCACAACAGCGACATAACAAAAAAAATGAAAGAAGATAGTCTATGCAATTCCCGCCCTCATTAGTGGTTTCTGAGTAGCAGAAGAGAGTATTATGCTATAGTGGTTGTCTATATTTCTTCTCTAGTCTTAGCCTAGTGATTAAATTTTTTGTTCATGTGAGAATTCTCCTGCACCCTGTAGAGCTTAATTAAGAAATCCTAAAGGGTTAGGTTAAGAAGGTAGGACATAACTATAGTTTGTATAAATTATCATATTCGTCATTTAATAAAACTCTCGTAGTTGTTATGATTATGCCAGCTTTCCTAGGCTTCTTCCTTTTGGTCTGGCTCATCATAATTGTGTTGAAATGTCATTACAAAACATGGGCCTTTTTTATTCTTCGTCTGAAAGGTCAAGGGCATGTTTATAATATGCTTTTAAACAAAAAAAAAAACAAATTCTTTTGTCTGCTTCCTTATAAGATAACTTCAAGTAGAAGTAGAAGACGAATCCAATAAAAGTTGGTGCACGATCTAGCCCTACACACATATTAATTAAGTTATAAATGTTTGTTGCACGCATTATATAATTGTTTCAGGGAACCCTTATGTAGCAGTTGCGTTGTCTATTTGAATTCAAGTTGATATCATATAAGTTAAAAAATTGTCGCAAATGGAATATTTTGAAAACCACGTTCAGCTTTCTTTTCATGATTATTTAATATCAGCGTGTTAATGGAGTACAGTTTGTAAAGCCAGAAAAAAAGGGTGCTTCCTTTGGTTGAATAAACAATATTAGAAAGTTTGATAGGCTTGGATCACTGAAACGGAAGCTCAAATACCATTTTTGTTCATTTTTTCTCCAGCTTGCGAGGTTATGAGATGCATCGCTTTGTGTTAAGAGAAGATCTGCACATCAGATCCAGACTCTCTGATTCATCATCTGCAATGGCTCGTGTGTTGCTTCAGATCCTGATTATCTCTTCTCTTCATCTAATTTCTCTATCAAGTCAACAAGAGACGAGGTTTGTCTTTGAAAACTTTAGCTCCCAAGAAGATCTTTATCTAGATGCTTCTGCAAAAGTACTTCCCAGTGGATTATTGCAGCTAACAACCGCTTCAAAGAATCAAATGGGTCGGGCTTTCTACAAGAAATCAATTCAGTTCAGTTCCTCTGGACCACTCTCCTTCTCAACACATTTCGTGTGTGCTCTGGTGCCTAAGCCACCTATTGAAGGCGGGCATGGTCTTGCCTTTTTACTATCTCCTTCTATGGATTTCTCGCACGCAGAAGAAACAAGATACTTGGGGGCTTTCAACGCATCAGCAAATGGATCTCACGTTCTTGCTGTTGAGCTTGACACTATTTATAATCCAGAATTCAAAGATACCAAAAGCAATCACGTGGGTATTGATGTGAACAGTCCTATATCTGTCGGAGTAGCTCCGGCAGCTTACTATTCCGACACGAATGGGAAAAACGAAAGCATAAACCTCTTGAGCGGGAACCCTATACAGGTCTGGGTGGATTATGAAGGCACTATGCTCAATGTCTCGATCGCACCTCTTGAAGCGCAGAAGCCAAGTCGGCCTCTTTTGTCACAACCAATCAACCTTTCAGAAATTTTTCCGAATAGATCGAAACTGTTTGTTGGGTTCTCTGCATCAACAGGGAACGCGATAAGTGATCACTATATTCTTTGGTGGAGTTTTAGCACAAGCAGAGGATCACTGCAGCGACTTGACATCTCAAAGCTTCCTAAAGTTCCTCATCCTAGAGCTCCACATAAGAATTTACCTCAGTGGATTATCATCCTGGTTGTTTGTCTGGCTATTGTGGGGTTGGCTATTCTTGCAGGAGTTTATTTCCACCGGAGGAAGAAGTATTCAGAAGTTTCTGAAACATGGGAAAAGGAGTTTGATGCACATCGGTTCTCTTACAAGTCCTTGTACAAAGCAACAAAGGGGTTCAGCAAGGATGAGTTCCTCGGAAAAGGAGGTTTCGGTGAAGTCTATAGAGGAAATCTTCCTCAAGGCAGAGAAATAGCGGTGAAGAGAGTGTCCCACAATGGTGATGAAGGTGTGAAGCAATTTGTGGCCGAAGTCGTGAGCATGAGATGTTTGAAACACAGGAATCTTGTTCCACTTTTCGGGTATTGCAGAAGGAAGCGTGAACTTCTTCTTGTCTCAGAGTACATGCCCAACGGTAGTCTTGACGAGCATTTGTTTGATGACACGAAATCGGTTCTTTCTTGGTCCCAAAGACTTGTGGTTGTTAAAGGAATAGCGTCTGCTCTGTGTTACCTACATACAGGTGCTGACCAGGTTGTTCTGCACCGAGATGTAAAAGCTTCCAACATTATGTTGGACGCAGAGTTCAATGGTAGGTTAGGGGATTTTGGCATGGCCAGGTTTCATGAACACGGAGGCAATGCAGCCACAACAGCTGCTGTGGGAACAGTAGGGTACATGGCACCTGAGCTAATCACAATGGGAGCTTCCACTGGAACTGATGTTTACGCCTTCGGTGTTTTCATGCTTGAAGTAACCTGTGGGAGAAGACCCGTGGAACCGCAGCTGCAAATTGAGAAAAGACATATGATCAAATGGGTCTGTGAGTGCTGGAAAAAGGATGTTTTGCTTGATTCCACCGACTCGAGATTGGGAGATGATTTCGTACCCGAGGAAGTCGAGATGGTTATGAAGCTCGGTTTGCTCTGTTCAAATATCGTGCCAGAGTCCAGACCTACGATGGAACAGGTGGTCTTATACCTAAACAAAAACCTGCCTTTGCCAGATTTCTCACCATATACTTTGGGGATCGGTACATTTGCTCCGGTTCTGGTTGATGCAGCTTCCCTTGTAGTCTCATCCGCTTCATGGAGTTGGTCAGCTCCCTCGATGTCTTCTTCTTCGGCCAACCACTCACCTTATGCTGGTCAGTCAACAGATCAGCCATGGGGACAGACAATAGAGACTAAGGACTCTCTTCACATAGTTGCAGAGCCAGAAAAGCCTAAGACTCAGACTTTCTTACCAGCTGTTAAAACTGTCACGTCGCCTACAGAAGATCTTGAGTCCAATCTTTCCAGCATCAGCAGTCAGAGGTAATTCCTGATGTACATTCATATCAGCAAACAGATGTTACTAGCTCTGATAATCTGTCTCACTTGTCCCAATATAATCAGTTTGTCCCTTTGCAAAATGTTTATCCACTTAATGATTGATTATAAACATATACTATATGTTTCCTCTCTGTTACCAAAATACGGAAACGAGATTTCTCCTCAGGCATTATTATTCTCAATATGCTATGGTCAGATACCAGATGAAACTCTGTTAGAAAGCGGTTTTGGTTTATAAGTTGGTACTGTGTGTACTATGTTTGTGGTAAAAAATCCGATGAATAAATATTTGTAGGATTTTGGAAAGGAGATTGGATGTTGTTAGAAACATACGTATGGTTATTATTGGAAGAATTTTAAATTGTACGAATTTGAATGTATCTGAGAGAAAATGTTAAGCAACACATGATGTGACGATGGGATAATACAGTCTTAATTGAGCCTGGCATACATGTGTGTGACAACTACTAGTAAATGCTTTATGTCCAGCCGTTGATTTATACTATCTTGTTTTTATCATGATTGTTGTAAATATGAATAGATGCTTTAATCTACCAATAAACTGAACTATTCGATCCAATACACAAATAAACTATATAAAAAGCTTACCAATAAAGTGAACTAGTCTGCTTTAAATGGTTATGCTTTCTTAGAGATTTGATTACGAACGGAAGTGTTGAAAGTTGAAACCAAAATCATACCAATCCAGTCTCTACGACAGTTCATATTTTCTCAAACAATAATAAAATAATGAAATCGAGCCAAGACCTTTTTTTATTATTTGACTATTATGGGTGACTTTGGGTCACTTTCGATTTGGGATTGAGCCAATCATGGAAGCTTCGGATTTTCGACTGTGGGTCAAAAAGTCATGTTATTTCTGCTAAGCCCCATAAAATTATTCTCCCTTTTATGCGTATGATTCGCTCTAACTGGAAATAAACCTCTCTTTCTTACAAAGAGGATCTTAGGTCTCTGTTCGATGTCGCTACAGATACCAAATGCAAACAGTATCAAGGGAACTTGTTAAAATTATGCTATCCAACAGAAGTTCAAAGTACACAAGGTGTGCAGGTATTTGTACGCACAGAACAGTCTCTTTGCTTATTTTCATTTTACATTGATGGGATTTCTACTAGGTACCAGTTTCTTCTGCCATACGAAAGCTGCTAAATTTTCACATCCATCAATTATGCTGCCATACAAAAGAATAGGTACGATCTCTTATACAGCCTAATTAGAGTCCACATCCTTCTTCGTTCATTTTCTTTTTTTTCAGCTAGCAAGGTTATGATTTGCACAACAGATCCAGACTCTCTAATTTATCATCAGCATTGACTTGTGGATTGCTTCAGATCCTGATGATCTCTTGTTTTTATTTGATTAGCAGAAGAGAGGATTACGTACGTTGTAGTGGTTGTCTATTGCATTCTCTTCAATCTTAGCTTCAGTGGTTTGATTTATTGTTCATATGAGGATATATTCTTCTGCACCTGTATGGCTAAAGTAGGAAATCCTAGATGGTTTGGATAACATGTTAGAGCCTAACTTCTACTTTCTCTCATGTGATTTAATCATAGAAAGAATATTCGTAGTTTTTATGATTATGGTAGACTATCCTAGGCTTCTTACTGTCGGTCTGGCTGATAATTGTGTTGAATTATCAATTAGTAGACATGGGCATCTTTATTCTGCGTCTGAAAGGTCAACGGCATGTTTACAATATGGTTCAGTAGTTTATTTTGTCTCTGCTACCTAGACACATTTTACCTAATTTAAAAATGTTTGCTACACGCATAAAGGTCAAGGGCATGTTTATTTATTAAGGGTACGTACACCTCCAATGTAAAAGATTGCTGAAATGGAATATTTTCAAAACCACGTGAAGTTACATGTCTCATTTCTTTAGTTATCGTCTTAGTGGAGTACAGTTTGTAAAGCCAGAGACAAATGTGATTCCTTTGGTTAAATAAAAAATATTAGAAAGTTTGATAGGCTTGGATCACTAAAACAGAAGCTCACATCCTTTCTTGTTCATTTTTCAGCTTGCGAGGTTATGAGATGCATCGTTCTGAGTTGGGAGAATATCTGCACATCAGATCCAGACTCGCTGATTCATCAACAGCAATGTCTCGTTGGCTGCTTCAAATATTGCTTATCTCTTCTCTTCATCTGATTTCTCTATCAAGTCAAAAAGAGACAAGGTTTGTCTATGAAAACTTTCATGACCAAGAAAATCTTTATCTAGATGGATCTGCAAGAGTACTTCCCAGTGGATTATTGCAGCTGACAAACGCTTCAGAGCATCAAATCGGTCATGCTTTCTACAAGAAACCAATTCAGTTCGGTTCTTCTGGACCACTCTCCTTCTCAACGCATTTCGTGTGTGCTCTGGTGCCTCAGCCAGGTGTTGGTGGCGGCCATGGTATTGCCTTTGTACTATCTCCTTTCATGGATTTCTCGAACGCAGTATCAACTAGATACTTGGGGATTTTCAACGCATCAACTAGTAAATCACCCTCTTCTCACGTTCTTGCTGTTGAGCTTGACACTGTCTGGAATCCAGATTTCAATGATATCGACACGAATCATGTGGGGATTGATGTGGACAGTCCTATATCTGTCGGAGTAGCTTTGCCATATTACTATTCCGACAGGAAAGGGAAGTTCAAATACTTAAACCTTCTTAGCGGAAAGCCAATACAGGTCTGGATTGATTATGCAGGCACTATGCTCAAAGTTACAATTGCTCCTCTTGAAGTCCAGAAGCCAAGTCGGGCTATTTTGTCACATCAAATCAACCTTTCAGAGATTTTCCCAAATAGTTCAAGACTGTTTGCTGGGTTTTCTGCAGCAACAGGGATAGCTATAAGTGATCAATCTATTCTTTCGTGGAGTTTTAGCACAAACGGAAGATCTCTGCAGCGACTTGACATCTCGAGACTTCCTGAAGTTTTTCATCCCAGGGCTCCATTTAAGATTCCTCTGTGGATTATTATCCTGGTCGTATGTCTGGCTGTCGTGGTCCTGGCTGTTCTTGCAGGAGTTTATTTCCGCAGGAGGAACAAGTATTCGGAAGTATCTGAAACATGGGAAAAGGAGTTTGATGTACATCGATTCTCGTATAAGTCCTTGTACAAAGCAACAAAGGGGTTCAGCAAGGATGAATTTCTCGGGAGAGGAGGTTTTGGGGAAGTTTATAGAGGAAATCTCCCACAAGGAAGAGAAATAGCAGTGAAGAAAGTGTCCTATAAGGGTGATGAAGGTGTGAAGCAATTTGTGGCTGAAGTCGTGAGCATGAGATGTCTGAAACACAGGAATCTTGTTCCACTTTTCGGGTATTGCAGAAGGAAGCGCGAACTTCTTCTTGTCTCAGAGTACATGCCCAACGGTAGTCTTGACGAGCATTTGTTTGATCACACGAAATCGGTTCTTTCTTGGTCACAAAGACTTGTGGTTGTTAAAGGAATAGCGTCTGCTCTGTGGTACCTGCATACAAGTGCTGACCACGTTGTTCTGCACCGAGATATTAAAGCTTCCAACATTATGTTGGACGCCGAGTTCAACGGTAGGTTAGGGGATTTTGGCATGGCCAGGTTTTATGAACACGGAGGGAATGCAGCCACAACAGTAGCTGTGGGAACAGTAGGGTACATGGCACCTGATCTCATCACAATGGGAGCTTCCACTGGAACTGATGTTTACGCCTTCGGTGTTTTCATGCTTGAAGTAACCTGCGGGAGGAGACCAGTGGAACCACAGTTGGAAGTTGAGAAACGACATATGATCAAATGGGTATGTGAGTGCTGGAAAAAGGATTCTTTGCTTGATGCTACTGACCCGAGGTTGGGAGATGAATTCTTACCCGAGGAAGTCGAGATGGTTATGAAACTCGGTTTGCTCTGTTCAAATATCGTCCCAGAGTCAAGGCCTACGATGGAACAAGTGGTCTTATACCTGAACAATAACCTGCCTTTGCCAGATTTCTCACCATATACTTTGGGCATCGGCACATTAGCTCCGGTTCTGGTTGATACAGCTTCCCTTGCAGTCTCATCCACTTCATGGGGTTGGTCAGCTCCATCGATGTCTTCTTCTTCGGCCAACCACTCAGCTTATCCTAGTCAGTCAACAGATCAGCCACGGGGACGAAAATAGAGACTAAGAACTCTCTTCACATAGTTGCAGAGCCAGAGAATCCTAAGACTCAGACTTTCTTACCAGTTGTTAAAACTGTCACGTCGCCTACAGAAGATCTTGAGTCTAATCTTTCCAGCATCAGCACTCAGAGGTAATTCCTGATGTACATTCAAATCAGCAAACAGATGTTAGTAGCTCTCAAGATTGTTCTCGTAATCTGGCTCACTTGTCCCAATGTAATCAGTATGTTCCTTCGCAAAATGTTTATCCACTTAATGATAGATTATAAACATATACTATATGTTTCCTCTCCGTTACCAAGTACGGAAAAGAGATTTCTACTCAGGCATTATTATTCCTCAAATATGCTCTTATATATAGTTTGGTCAGATACCAAATGAAAATCTGTTAGAAAGCTGTTTTGGTTTATAAGTTGGAACTGTGTGTGTTATGTTTGTAGTAATGAATCCGAAGAATTAATATTTGTAGGATTTGGGAAAGAGATTGGATCTTGTAAGGAAAATATGTACGGTTATCGGAAGAAGTTTTTAATTGTTAGAATTTCAATGTATATGAGAGAAAATTTTAAGCAACACATGTGTGACGATTGGATTAACAATCACACCTACAAGTGACGACAAATGTAGTAGTTACTGAGCCTGACAATACATGTGACAAGTGAAGTAATTAATGATGTGTATTATGTCAGCCGTTGATTTACACAATGTAGTTTATATTGGAATGATTGTTGTAGATATGGATGGATGTTTCAGTCCAGATAAACTAAACTATTAGATCCAATACACAAATAACCTGTTTAAAAACTTGCAATTGATTTTAATCTAATTACAATGGTTCTACTTTTTTTAGAGATTTGATTTGTTTGTGCATGTGAGATGAATTCTCTTACAACTGTGGATTGGGAATTCGGCATCTTCTAATCTAAAATTACAAGAATACTGTTTTTTTTTTTCACATGAAGGGGTTAGGTGTTTAAGCTATATCCATCGTTTTAGAGAACATTCGTAGCTGTCTTCACTTCGCCAGGATCTCCTAGCCTTTGTTACTTTTAGTCATGAAAAGACTTGCTTTTGGTTGCTGCATCAGGAAAGAACAACGGAATATTTAAAGTACGGTCTATTTGTACAGGTCTTTAGAATTTTTTGGGGTCAACACATATAAGCTTAGCTCCAAGTTGAACAAGTAGGATTAAAATCTAAGGCATAAGTTCGTGTTTAATTTATCGTTTGACCCGTTATTACCGTTTCCGGGTACACACTCACATGCAGCATTGCGTAGTTTCATTGCTTTGAAACTTGGGAAATTGATGTTAAAATATTTGCCCAAATGAAGCTTTTTTGTTAGTTAATCTTATATTAAAGCATTAATGAAGTCCAGTTTGTAAAGGGAAAAAAGGGGAAAAAAAATCGGCGACTGCATATGATGCTAATATTCCCTTGGATAAACAAACAATACTTTACACTTGCCTCATCACTAAAACACAAAGCTCACATCCTTCTTTGTTCCCTTGTCCTTCAGCTTGCAAGGTTATGATCTTCTAAACAGATCTACACTCTCTCATTTATCATCAGCAATGACTTGTAGATTGCTTCAGATCCTGGTGATCTCTTCTTTTCATCTCATTTATCTATCAAGTCAACAAGAGATAAAGTTTCTCTACGACAAGTTTGGCGGGCAAGAAGATGATCTTTATCTTGATGGATCTGCAAAAGTTCTTCCCAATGGAATAATGCAGCTCACAAACGCTGCAGACCACGAAATGGCTCATGTTTTCTACAAGAAATCGATTAAGCTCAGTTCCTCTAAGCCACTCTCTTTCTCAACACACTTTGTTTGCGCTCTGGTGCCTCAGCCAGGTTTTGAAGGTGGCCATGGCATGGCCTTTGTAGTATCTCCTTCTATGGATTTCTCGCACGCAGAATCAACTAGATACTTGGGGATCTTCAACGTATCAAAGAATGGATATCCTTCTTCTGATGTGCTTGCTGTTGAGCTTGACACTATTTGGAACCCAGATTTTGAAGATATCAACAACAACCATGTGGGGATTGATGTGCACAGTCCTCTCTCTGTCGCAATAGCTTCAGCGTCTTACTATTCCGACATAAAGGGTAAGAACGAAAGCATAAACCTTCTGAGCGGGAACCCAATACAGGTCTGGGTGGATTATGAAGGCACTTTGCTCAACGTTTCAATGGCTCCTCTTGACGTCAAGAAGCCAAGTCGGCCTCTTTTGTCACAACCAATCAATCTTACAGAAGTTTTTCCGAATAGATCAAGACTTTTCGTTGGGTTCTCTGCAGCAACAGGGACAGCTACCAGTTATCAGTATATTCTTTCGTGGAGTTTTTGCACAAACAGAGGATCTTTACAGCGACTTGACATGTCAAGACTCCCTGAAGTTCCTCATCCAAGAGCTAAACATAAGAATCTATCTCAACTCTTCATTGTCCTGCTTGGTTTTTTGGGAACCATGGGCTTAGGTGTCCTCATAGGAGTGTATCTTTTCAGGAGGTGCAAGTATGCTGAAGTAACTGAAGCATGGGAAAAGGAGTTTGGTGCTCACCGATTCTCTTACAAGTCATTATACAAAGCAACAAAAGGGTTCAGCAAGGATGAATTTCTTGGAAAAGGAGGTTTTGGAGAAGTATACAGAGGTACTTTCCTTCTAACCAGAGAAATAGCTGTGAAGAGAATGTCCTATAATGGTGATGAAGGTGTGAAGCAGTTTGTGTCTGAAGTGGTGAGCATGAGATGTCTGAAACACAGGAATCTTGTTCCACTTCTTGGGTATTGCAGGAGAAAACATGAGCTTCTTCTGGTCGCCGAGTACATGCCCAACGGTAGTCTTGACGAGCATTTGTTTGATGACCAGAAACCGGTACTTTCTTGGCCTCAGAGACTTGTAATCGTTAAGGGGATAGCTTCTGCTCTTTGTTACCTGCATACAGGTGCTGACCAAGTTGTTCTGCACCGGGATATCAAAGCTTCAAACATTATGTTGGACGCTGAGTTCAACGGACGGCTAGGGGATTTTGGTATGGCAAGGTTTCATGACCATGGAGGCGATGCATTCCCAACAGGAGCCGTTGGAACTATAGGGTACATGGCGCCAGAAGTAATTGATATGGTAGCTTCCACTGGAACTGATGTTTATGCCTTCGGTGTTTTCTTGCTTGAAGTAACCTGTGGGAGGAGACCTGTGGAACCACAGTTACAATGTGAGAAACGACTTCTAATCAAATGGGTTTGTGAGTGCTGGAAAAGGGATTCTCTGCTTGATGCTATTGACCCGAGATTGGGAGATAAATTCTTACCCGAGGAAGTCGAGATGGTTATGAAACTCGGTTTGCTCTGTTCAAGTACCATTCCAGAATCAAGGCCTACGATGGAACAAGTGGTCCTATACTTAAACAACAGCCTACCTTTGCCAGATGTCTCACCATATACTGTTGGGTTTAGCAGTCATTCTTCGGTTCTGATCGATGCAGCCTCTCTTGTAGCTTCAAGTAGCTGGTCAGCTTCCTCGATCTCTTCTTCCTCAGCCAATAAGTCTCCTTACAACGAATTACCCGTGGGGACACACATTGGAATCTAAGAACTCTCTTCATCTAGTTACGGAATAGAAAAGCCTCGAAGATCCTCTCACCGGCTTCAACACCCTCGGTAGTCTTTGGTAAACACCAAATGTACATAGCAGAAAGCAGATCTTCTTAGCTTTCAAGATTGTATTATCTGTTACTTTGTCCCAGATCAATGAATTTGTCAGAAAGTAACTTGTAGTCTTATCCATGTTGGTTTAACCATTCATATGTGTATCTTCTTGTTCTCCCTTGGAATGAAGATAAGTTTTTCAACAACCATCCAGCAGAACATTCTCTGTGGTCCGTGGTTCCGACTTCAGGTAATGTATCTTACCATCCCTTTTATCTCATAATGGTTTCCTCTTTATATATGACTTGGTCTGATACCAAATGGATTCTTGTTTTAATACAGACTAGGCTACTTGTAAAACATGGAATTCTGTTAGAAAGCTGTTTGGTGTAAGCTGGAACAGAGAGCAGAAGCTATTTATCTTTGTGGTAAAGATACAAAGCAGACATATTTGCAGGAGTTGGGAAAGAGATTGTATGTGTTAAGTAAGTATGTATCGTTTTTGGAAAAGCTTTAAATGGTTAGAGGGTGAATTTTGTATGTATCTGGGAATATTTTAGTTAATCAACAAGCTTGTAAAATCTGGAAAAGCTTTTACATTAGCCTTTTCTTTTTGCCTTATTAGGTAACCTTTATGTTAGAGAGACTAATCTAAAGAAAGATTTATAGATCTCAAAAATCTTCTTATCTTTTTGCCATCCTTGACTTGAATTTCACTTCATGAGATATCTCTTAATTTGCCATCATTGACTTGGACTTAACTATTCACACATTAGTTTAAACATGACAATACACATGGTGATAAAAATATATGTATATCTTCTCTTGTCAACATCCACTTACAATACTATTTTGAAGCTATCAGTATACGACTACATGGACTTTAATAGTTTTTAAGTTAGAATAGATCATGTGAAAGAAGACATTAATATCATCCAACAATCTAAACAAGTATATATAATCAATATTTGTGATAGGGTTTTTTGCCATCCTATCTTTTGAAATTAAAGAAAATAAAAGCAAATACAAAACCAAGATCAAACATTAAAAATGGGAGGAAAAACAAGAACGTGCCAGATGATTAGTCTAATTTAAAGTCTTCCTTTCGTTGTCATTGGTGTATGCATTGATTTATACAAAACAAAATAAACAAGAAAGTGCAAGATGATCAAATGTTATAGCAGTTATTTGGCGGAGAATAACTTAATTTCTTTTGTATCACCTCTGTTTTCATAATAATACCAAGATGAATAGTTTTTGGTTTGGTGGGCATAAACTTTATACTTTTAATATGATAAATTGGCTTCATTCTCCATCGCATGTGTGTATAATGTCATTTTTAGAACCAGACAAAAGACCATATAATTATTGTATGAACAACTACTTAAATTATAGGCTTAAGGTAACTGTCATGACTAAATTTAATATCCATTTTCATTTAGTAGTAGATTCAACTCAGAAGATGCCCATATGAAATACATTTCCTAAAGAGAAATGTGTTTGGAATGTAGAAAATTGGCCTTGAATTTATATGTTCTTGAAGGAGTTTTTATCTGAACTTGAAACATATAAATCAAACCAGACTTCTCTTTATTTCAACAGCAATGGCTGCTCAAGGATTGCATCTGAATCATCTGATATTGTTGATCTTCTTTAACCATCTGGTTTGCTTGTTAAGTCAACAACAAGGAGCCGGTTTCATCTACAACGGCTTTAGCCAAGCTCAAGCTGATCTTCATTTAGATGGAGCTGCAAAAATCCTCTCTCCAGATGGATTGTTGCAGCTAACCAACGCCTCGACACAGCAAATGGGTCATGCTTTCTTCAAGAAGCCATTTGATTCATCTAAGAAGAATTTCTCTTTCTCGACTCATTTTGTATGTGCACTTGTGCCTAAACCAGGAGCTGATGGTGGCCATGGAATCGCCTTTGTTGTAACTTCCTCTTTAGATTTCACACATGCAGATCCAACTCAGTACTTGGGGAGTTTCAACATCTCAACAAATGGATCTCCGTCTTCTCAGCTTCTAGCTATTGAGCTCGATACTGTCCAAAGCGCCGAGTTTGATGATATCAACAAGAATCATGTCGGTATAGACATTAACAGCCTTACGTCCGTAGAGTCTGCTTCAGCTTCTTACTTTTCAAACACCAAAGGGAAGAATCAAAGCATGAACCTCTTAAGTGAAGAACCTTTACAGGTGTGGGTGGATTATGAAAGATCTTTACTCAATGTCACAGTGGCTCCTTTAAGAATCCAGAAGCCAAACCATCCTCTTTTGTCAAGATCAATCAATCTTACTGAAATCTTCCCGGATCAAAAAGTGTTTTTTGGATTCACTGCAGCGACAGGGTCATTGGTTAGTTACCAATATATCTTAGGATGGAGTTTTAGCAGAAGCAGAGTGTCATTGCAGAGGCTGGACTTGTCAAAACTTCCTCAGATTCCTCATCCAAGAATCAAGAGGGAGAAAACATCTCCGCTGCTTATTGTTTTGCTCGTGTTACTATCACTCATGGTGTTGGCTGTTCTTGGAGGAGTTGACTTATACAGGAGAAGGAAGTATGCAGAAGTTAGAGAAGCATGGGAAAAAGACTACGGTCCACACCGGTTTTCTTATAAGTCTCTATACAAAGCAACAAGAGGTTTTGACCAAGATGGTCGTTTAGGGAAAGGCGGTTTTGGAGAAGTCTACAGAGGGAATCTACCTCGCGTTGGAGATATAGCGGTGAAGAGAGTGTGCCACGATGCGAAGCAAGGCATGAAACAGTTTGTAGCTGAAGTGGTAACTATGGGAAGTTTAAAGCATAGAAATTTGGTTCCTCTTCTTGGATACTGCAGAAGGAAAGGAGAGCTTCTTCTGGTCTCTGAGTATATGTCTAATGGCAGTCTTGATCGGTACTTGTTTCACGCAGAAAAACGGCCTCTTACATGGTCGCAAAGGTTTGCGATTTTGAAGGATATTGCCTCTGCTCTCACTTACCTGCACACAGGAGCTAACCAGGTTGTGTTACACAGAGATATTAAAGCTTCAAATGTCATGTTAGATTCTGATTTCAGTGGAAGGTTAGGAGATTTTGGAATGGCGAGGTTTGAAGATTACGGAGATAGCTTACCCGCAACGGCAGCTATAGGAACAATGGGTTACATGGCACCTGAGCTGACAACAATGGGAACTTCTACAAGAACCGATGTTTATGCTTTTGGTGCTTTCATGCTTGAAGTAACCTGTGGAAGGAGACCATTAGATCCCAAGATTCCAGCTGAGAAACGGCATTTGATCAAATGGGTTTGTGATTGCTGGCGAAGTGATTCTCTGGTTGATGCTATAGATGCAAGACTGGGACTTGAATACTCAGAAGAAGAAATCGATATGGTTCTGAAACTCGGATTGCTCTGCACAAACGTTGTGCCGGAATCAAGACCAACCATGGAACAAGTAGTACAATACATAAACTGGAATCTCCCATTGCCCAACTTCTCACCAGATTCTCCAGGGATTGGAGTTTCAACTCCGGTTTTTCTGGAAGCAGCCTTCACTTCAAGAAGCTCATTAGCACCATCAGCCTCTCCTCCTTCGCCTCATAACTCCATGTTTGTTACTCACACAATCACATACGGAGATGGAAGGTGAAAATCTAAGAACATTCTTACTTCTTCAATCTCATCCACAGAAAGAAATTTGATGTGAAAATGCGTAGTCATTGTGTGTATATTGGTTTAGCTACATTCTCGATGTGTTAATAGAGATTTGCACGTGAATCTGTGATTGAAACAGCAAAGAAGGTTATATAATAGTAATCGAATTCATTACTAATAAAACTTACAACGAAAATCTCACAGAACTTGTAAGCACTACGAAGTTTCAGACCGTAGTCTTTAAAGACAGCAGAAATGAAATAACAAAAAAAAAAACAGAACAAGAACAGAGTAGTCCATTTAAGCAACAGGTGACCCATTTGCGAGAAGTTTGGAGTTATTTATTCCTTCAATCTCCAAATGAGTTGACTTTGGACTTTTTGGAATCACAATCCTTATCTCGATCTCACCCGCGTCGCCTTTCTTCAGAGCCTGGCCAGACGAAAGAGGAGATGATGAAGAACAAGAGATTGTGACGACATTTGTGAGATGATTCTCTGTGGATGGTTTTGGTGGCCGAACAATCCACATGAGGTTGTAACCTCTGGTCTTATGCAGTAATATGACAGCAGAAGTGACCAGAAGTTGGATTATCCAAGGTAAGGTCATGAGTAATGTTCCTAATATCGAAAAGAATTTGATGTAACCAAAGTTGTGTCTTTTCATGGTGGAGAGAGTGAAGAGAAGGATTCCAACGAGAGTTATCCACAAAGAATGAGAGAGGATTGATCTGAAAGAGAGTCCTCTGTTTTCCATATTTGCTCTCGTTTTTCTTTCTTCTCCCATTGAGAAAACGTTGTAATCTTTTGTAGTTCTTTCTTCCCTCATTGAGTAAACGTTGTGATCTTTTGTAGTTAAAAGTTATTAAGATGTGGTTAGAGAGATTAGTGGTGTTTAGTTAAGATTTTTTCTCAAAGTAAATTTTGTTTTTCGTTTTAAGGATTCTGGTTTTAAGTTAAAATTTAAATATTAAAGAATCTTAAAAATATCAAAACAATATCGCAAAGAATCCTACAGAGAGGGAAATGATAACGATTATGAAAAATATCAAAAGCATACTGGAACTGAGAAAGAAAAAGAATTCAAAGAAACTTACGGACCTCGTATCTGTTTTCTATCATTCCGAAGGACTTGGCTGTAACATCTCGAGGTTTGGTAAGATTGCAGTAGCTTCACCATCAAGAACAACAAGTTCAGTGTGATTCTTGATGCATTTGGTTGAGAATTTGACACTAACAAAGCCAAATGAGGATCTAGTTATGATAGAGAATAACAAAATACTGAACCTCAGTTTGTATTTCAATGGGTTTAATAAAGTAGCTTACATGTACTTATTCTTGGTTTCTCTTAAAGCTGTGGCTTGTACTAATCCGAGAATTTCATCCCCTAAGTAAACTGGTGATCGAAAATGCAGAGTTTGAGATACGTATACTGCTCCAGGCTGCAACAAGACCAAAACAAGATTCATTCATGTTTCTGTAACTCTGTATAATCAAGTATTAAGACATTGGAACTAAAACTAGAGAACTTACGAAATGTGCAGAGATAATACGAGGAAACATGGAAGAGACAAGCATTCCATGGACAAGGCGATTCTCAAACCCGGCTTTACGGGCAGATTCTTGATCAAAATGAAGTGGGTTCCAATCATGGCTCACCTCAGCATAGCCCTTAACATCTTCGCTTGAGAACACTCTTGCTTCTTTCAACACATCTCCAACTTTAAGTGTCTTTGAAGTAACTGTTGAGAAACACCTCGAAACAAGGATATGTCTTGAAAGAAATGTCTTCGCCAGCATTGCTTCACCTGAACAATCAAACAAAAAAGTTCACGTATTATTACTTCCCCTTTTTCAGTGGCACTTCTTTTTCTTATTGAGTCATTTTGTCGAACAGTTTATAGGCACGCCGTTTGAAGAGGAAAGATACAAACTTTGCTAAATACTCCCCAGTTGCTATACAATATAAGATCAGATGCTAATCTTATAATCAAAATTCTCAGAAATAATGACGACATGAAGCATTACCCTTGTCAAATAAGAGAAAGACACAGACTTTGCTTCTTCAAGTTTAATCGCACCTTGTTTCACAGTTTATTCGACGTTTGAGCTGAGGATGTGATTAAATAGGGATCCGCACTAATGACTATACCACATTGAGCCTGAAGGCTTGTAACTTCGCACGGTGAAAAACACGATGGGAGAGATGAAAACATTTTCTTTTAATTAAGTATCAAAAGGAACATACATAAGCTGATGGCAACAGCTGAATTGTTTGCTTCAGAATTTCAGTATACAACTTGCAACTAATATCGATTCACACTCCATAAAAAGAACAAAACCAGAAGCTGAACCTTGCAACCATTAACGATGATGCATTGTCATAAGATTCCGATTCTCAAGGCCGCCATGTGGTAATCCATTCCGTCAAACTTGCTACATTGTTAGAGATATCTTCGAGAGTGTTACTTGGTAGCGGAACGACAATTTCCTCTTTGTAACTATCTCTTGCTTCTTCAAGCAGGACTTGGAAGATCTCGCATTCAATGTTGTTAGTAAGCTTGGCTCCAGAATAACCTCTGTTTTTTAAATGAGAACAACAAAATCACTACTTTGTTAAAAAGCGAAACAACTAAACTTAATACTTCTGATGAATGAAAGATTGGATATTTAATTTCTGACCTGTTGGTTAAACGGTCATACAAGACAGAGTTCTCAGTTTGAAGAACCACAACACGATCAAAAAATCGCTCGGGAAAGAAGTCACAGCCATGGTAATCTACAATGTTACCTCCTCCTTCCATCACATCTTCAAGCTCATCCAACACCTGATCAAAAGTTAAAGATACAATAATAACAAGTTATCAAACAGATGCATAATTAACAATATCCTTTGAAAATAACCAAAAACAATGCAGCTTCAAACATCAATTTCGATATCAGATAATGATCTTTGGGGTCGGTTTAAGAAAAAAAGCAAACTTTTTGTTGGGAACAAATTGAAACGAAACCAAGAAAATCTACTACCACAATGACAAAGTGACAAAGTACATGTAACGAGTCTGGTCATGAATACGAATTGAATTCCCTACTTGTCTGATTAAAAAGAGTTAAGCTTTAATCAGACAACTCAGAGTTGAAACAACCCTCCCAAGATATGAACAACTAACTAAACTAGCCAGAAACTGAGGATGATACAAAGGAAATTCGGTTAGAGTAAGTGGAAACTCACCAAGTCTTCGTGGATGATGTAACACTCGAACTTATCGTCCCAACCTTTGTGCAAGTTTTTCTCTTTGACGAGATCTCCGATGCAGATATAACGGAAATTTGTCGCCTCGGCCAGAGCAGAAGCTATCGTCGATTTGCCGGTACCAGGAGTCCCCGTAATCAGTAGGTTCGGTCTTGGACGCGTCGCCATTGTTGAATCCCTCTATCAGTCTCAAGAGATTTCAGCAAGTGAAGACGCGCGGAGAGGAGTATGAGAAAAGGTCGAGAGGTGGTAGGGTTTCACTGTTTTTAGCAAAAGTACAAGGCCCTCACGGCCGTTAATGGCCGTCAGATCTAACGGTGTTAAAAATCTTTGGAGATATATATTTGGATACAAAATAAAATAATGGACAAATTAAACAAGAATTTGTTTTTTCGTTACATGTTAATTTAACGCTTTCAGGTATCTTTGGTAAAGCTTGTGATGTCTGTCAAGGCTTTTGTCCAAATTCAATTTTTAGCCATGTAAGTGGAATCATGTTCATATAGACTTTGTCCAAAGCTAGTCAAAACATGCATGGTTCTGGAGTTTGAACAAATCTAGAACGAACGAACGGGGAGACCTTTCACGCCAAGGAAACTTATGCACATTGCACAGACTTTGTTTAAAGCTAGTCACGAAATGATTGTGATGAGATTAAAAATCTAGAAATAACAAAGTATATAAACTTTTCATACCAAGGAATAATATATACTTCATTTTGGATATAACCTATAAAAGAAAGTTCCACAGAGACAGATTCTCAGATGCTCTATCTTTTGTTGATTCGTTGGTGAATTGCAGGTGTTGGGACAGATGTAATCTACTCGGTTCTGGACTGAGATGATTAGCATAGGAATGCATGATGCGTTTGCATATTTATTGGACTAAAGAAATTACTTGAAAGTTGGCTGGCACTTGCGAGTGCACATTGTGTTTATTATATTTGTTGTCCCTGTATCATATGGTTTCTTTCATCTGTACCGAATAAAGCAAAATCTATAAATGGCAAAATTTGTTTTGGGTCTTTCTGCAAGCAATTTGCATACGTTTTTTTAATAGTCTGACCAAGAATTACGTTTTTTGAAATAATATTGAATTTTAAAATATAATTTTAAACTTGTTGCGTGATATTAATAGACCAATAGTGAAGTGAGATTTGGCTCCGGTCACTATCTCTTGCTTCTTCAAGCTTGGTTCCCGAATAACCACTGTTTTTAATTGAGAACAACAAAATCACAACTTTTGTTAGTAAGCGAAGCAACTAAACTATTAAAGGTTTGGCAGTTAGGCTCATAAATTAATGATAAAAAAAAAACAAGTAACGGGTTATCGACTGAGTTTGATCATAATCCAAGGGTAGTTTTGCAAATTTTGCGTATAAAAATCATGAAGCCTATGATTGATTGATATTTCTTGTTGGTAATACTATATGACATCAGCGTACACGTCAACATTCCAAGTATATAGGACAAAATACTATCCATTCAGAAACCACCACGTGTTCCGATAACGTTTCCGTCTGTATCTCTCTCTCTCTTTCCGTCTTCTAGTCTCACATTGCTCGAACTAAACACTTAGACAGCAGAAGCGTTGGTTTTAGTTGAGAAATAAAAAAAACAAGTGCAGAAGGAGAGTGAAAGAAAGCCATGTCTGCGAGAACAATCCTACCATCGTTGGTTCTGCTGATTCTCATCGCCGCATCAGCAGCGGCGGAGGATATCGGATTCGATGAGTCAAACCCGATCCGTATGGTCTCCGACGGTCTCCGGGATATAGAAGAATCTCTTGTCCAGATCTTAGGCCAGTCCCGTCGCGTTCTCTCCTTCGCTCGCTTCACTCACCGGTAAAGTCCAATCCTTTACCGTTGACTTTTGACCCATTTGTGCTTTGTTTTTGATAGACAAACGCTTGTTTGGTTTTTGTTTGTGATGAAAGGTATGGGAAAAGGTATCAGAACGTGGAGGAGATAAAGCACAGATTCTCTATTTTCAAGGAGAGTCTTGATTTAATCAGATCCACCAACAAGAAAGGCTTGTCTTACAAACTCGGTGTCAATCGTAAGTTTGTGTATTTCTTCACTTGAGATTGTAGTAACGTTCTCGTTAATGAGCCTTTGTGGATTTACAATTTGTTTGAGCCGATTTATCTGGGTGGCTTTTTTGAATGTACTGACACATGTATATAAATACATTTTGTGGGAAACGTGGAAAGACTTGTCTTTGTTTTTTTTTTTTTTTTTTTTTTTTTCCTTTTTGGGTTTTTTTTCGNGGATCTTCTACGTGGAATTTTAAAAAACTTTCATTTTGGCTTCTGCGTTGATTCACGTGACTCGAGGTTGCTATTGGTCTATCGTTTATGAGTATGTGAGACTGGTTTGCTTTTTAGCATCAAATTTATTGTTCTGCTTCTTTATGATTTTAGCTGTCCTGATCAAAGTTTGTTCTTTTTCTTCGTGGGGTTAGGATGCTTGTTTGTCCTGTGGTAGACATTACTAGTGGTTTCAGGATAAGGATTCATCCTATCTGAAAAATTTTGCTAACTGTCTCTTGATTCCATACAGAGTTTGCTGATTTGACTTGGCAAGAGTTTCAAAGGGCTAAGCTTGGTGCTGCTCAAAACTGCTCTGCCACTTTAAAGGGCAGCCACAAACTCACCGAAGCACCTCTTCCGGAAACCGTAAGTTCCGGACTCAACTCAATCTTCCTGCACTGGACCATTCAGTTCCTGTTCTTCAGCTTTAAGAAAACGTATTTAGCTGCAGACATTTTCTTTAATTTGGCTCTGAGTCTTCAAAATTGTCTAAGTGCAGAAAGACTGGAGAGAAGATGGTATTGTTAGCCCGGTCAAAGACCAGGGAGGTTGTGGATCTTGCTGGACATTCAGGTAAAACTTATGATAAAGTATCTTTTAACATTTTTGGGGATCTCTTGATACAACATTTTTAAAAGTCATATGATCGATTTCGCACTACAGCACGACTGGAGCTCTTGAGGCAGCGTATCATCAAGCTTTTGGAAAAGGAATCTCTCTCTCTGAGCAACAGCTTGTGGATTGTGCTGGAGCTTTCAACAACTATGGCTGTAATGGTGGCCTTCCTTCCCAAGCCTTTGAATACATCAAATCCAACGGCGGCCTTGACACAGAGGAAGCTTATCCTTACACTGGTAAAGATGAAACATGCAAATATTCAGCTGAAAACGTCGGTGTACAAGTCCTTGACTCAGTCAACATTACTTTGGTAAGCATCTTCTACGGATCCTGAATTTCAACAGCCTTAATATTTTACTTGTGTAATCTCTAATGAGAATTCAAACAACAACAACAGGGTGCGGAAGATGAACTGAAGCATGCGGTTGGATTGATAAGACCAGTAAGCGTAGCATTCCAGGTTATACACTCATTCCGGCTTTACAAGACCGGAGTTTACTCTGATAGTAACTGTGGAAGTACTCCAATGGTGAGACTTTCTTCTAATCTACTTAGAAATGCTAATTGAATCTTACATTCTCTTGCAAGTAGAATCATGTTAGCTTACTAGCTAGTGTTCAATTCGTTTTTTTTGATGTGGCATTTAGGACGTGAACCACGCGGTTTTGGCGGTTGGTTATGGAATTGAAGATGGTGTTCCATATTGGATTATAAAGAACTCATGGGGAGCGGAGTGGGGTGACAAAGGTTACTTCAAAATGGAGATGGGGAAGAACATGTGTGGTAAGTTCTTTTATCATCATTAAACCATAGAATACATAACACCATTATCGTATGATGTTACATATAAATATTTCCTTTTGGATATAACCTGTAAAAGAAAGACAGAGAATCAGAATTGCAGATGTATTCTCATATTTGGTATCTCTCTCTATCTTTGTTGATTCGTTCTTGGATTGCAGGTGTTGCCACATGTGCATCGTACCCGGTTGTGGCCTAAGATGATCAGCGCATATGTGGTTGCTCATTACAATCATGTTCACATATTTATTGGATTGAACTTGATAAGTTCATAGTGTTCACTATGCTGGTTGTATGTCACATAATGTCTGTTCATATGTACAAAATGATGCAAAAACTACATACGATAAATTTATTATATATCCATGTCAAATTTTAAGAACATAAAATGATTTAGACCTTAACGGCTTTGTTCTTTATCCTAATTCCAAAGTCAATTTCTTTTACAGATAGCTTATTTTTTTTTATTTTTTTTTATTTTTTGGGCAGAACAGATAGCTTACTAATTATGTAAATTTATGATTATTCCATGCTAAACTTAAGAAGATAATTTGATTTACTTCTTTATAGCTTTGCTCTTGATCCCAAGTCAGTTTTTCCAACATACTTATAGCCTATTATGACTTTTACATCAACGTTTTCCCAACGTATGAACACCATTACTAATTTTGTTTTGGTAATTAGGTCTCTAGAACTAATTGTAAAAGTAAAACCAATAACGAGATCCACAGTGGTCACATGCTCACCACAGAATACTAACTTAGTCTTGAAGAAAGATCTAACCAACATTCAGACAAACTTTGTCTATCTTTGAGACATCCATTCACAAAAAGCATATACTGTTAACACTTTTTTATTGTGCAAACATATACTGTAACACTAAAGTCTAAAATAATTGAGATTGCTTTTTATCTTTTGTTCGTTAACTTGACCAAGTCCCAACGATTTAAGCAATTACTTACATTTTTCTTTTTTAACCCTTTAGTTTTAAATTATTCACAATTGGCACGAAAGGACAACACCACACGTTCCTTGCGCTTAAAACATGGCCGAGTCACACTCCGAGTCAACCTCCGACTCACCCACCACCACATCCTCTACTCCCGATCAATCCGCAAGTATCGCTATTTCAACCCCACGAACTCACCATGCCTCTGTCCCCGAGATCCCAATCGAGATCATCAGCGAAGAAGAAATGGCTATCATCGACGCAGCGCTTGCAGCCACGCGCTCCTTCCTCCCTTCCGCGATCCGCTCTGCTGCTTCTCCGTCGCGGATCCTCGCCGGTGGAATCCCCAAGACTGCCCGTTCAGTAAGCGTCTTCTCCAAAAGAAAACTCTCTGCTTGTTCGGATATCGAAGACTCTTTTCTGCATCGGTTTAGAAAAAACCAAGCTTTGGGTGTCACAGATCTCACCGGCACAGTACGTTTGGTTCTCTTCCTTAAAACATTTTCATCTTCCGAAAGAAACTACCTTTGACACGGATTGATATAGTCTTCTTGTTGGTGGTTGTTGATAGGAATGGTGTGAGAAACAAATGGAGAATCTTCTTTGTTTTGGGAGGAGAAAAGTCACCAAAGCTATGAAGCTTGGTCAGGCTCGTCATTTGGAGCTTGAAGAAGAGGTATTTATTCGATCCTTTTCAATAATTTCTACCTTAGTGGTGGTGTCTCATTGTTTCTAGCTTGTGAGGAATATGCTGAAGCAATCATATTTTTGTTCTGCTAATAATGGATAGGTAGTTAGAAAGGTCCGAGTAAAAGTTGAATCGAATGAAGATAAGTGGGCTTTGAAGCTATTGAGTTCCATTGCAGGCGTGAATCAGTTCTTGTTTGAAGGACGAACCCGTGAATTACTACTGTGAGTTCACCTCTAGTTTTGATTCTACTTCTGTATAATGTATAACTGGAATATGTTGTCTTTTCCGCAAAATGGAGTTGGCCTCCCATTTCTCTTTTACGTGAGTTACTGTCTGCAAATTTGTTTCTCTTGGTCGTTCTATATAGTCACTCAGACCTGATTTCCTCTGTAAAACAATTCTTTAATGATTAGTGATTCGTTTAATGTGTATATCATCAGCGTAGGATTTGTTGGAGGTCAATGGATTGTGGGAATTATTGATGAGGTTAGAAAGGCATCTGCAGATGAGTCTTCTGATATTGGACCGGTATTGACAGATACCAAGACTCGTGTCCGTGACACACTCCCAGCTGAGCCACAAAGAAGGAATGGAAGGTAAGAGCTTGCTATGGTAAATCAAATGATCTTCAGTTTGGTTTCGGCCGCATTAATCCAAAGGAGTTCCATAGTTAACCATACTTATATTTAATCACGTTACAGGCTACAGGTAATGCTTTACAAGCTTCTATGGGACACTGTTGTGAAAGAAGAGTTCCCTGCAGGACATTTTTTCGACTATTTCTCTTTGAACCGCAACTGCGTCTTGTCGCAAGATGTCAGAGATAACATTGCTGATGCAGGAATCCCAGCACAGGTATAGTAATCTTTAACTCTACACAAGATTCCTTTGAGTAATGCTAGTTTGTGATCGTGATGAAAGAAATGTACTCACTTGGAAATGAGTTTATTGATATTCTTACAATTTTGTACTCGATGCAGACACTAGAAGAGATAGTTAGGTACTACGAAAGCACTTTTAAGATGCTTCCAATAGCGAATGATCAATTACTTCTACGGTAAGAAGAACTTGAGTCTTTCTAAATTCTATCAAACACATTGATGTGTATCTGATAATCTGATTGTAGCAAATTCTCTAGCTGATTGGGAAACTTTGGCTCAGGTACGAGTTTCAGAAAGATCGATCTATAATAGCGGAGATTAGATTCCCACATGATCCTGAGTGGGTGATGAGCAAATACAAAGAAGTCATTGAGTTTTGGAGAAGCGAAAGAGAAGCTGAGTTCACTCCTGAAGAAGAACGTTGGAAATGTCGGTATTGCCAGTTTGCTAAGTCTTGCCCTGGAAACCCAAGTCTCGAATCTCCTGCCCCGAGCTCACCACCAAGAGAGCCTCGTCCTTTAGCAAGCTAGAGTTTGATGGTTTCATCAAAAGCTGCTAAGTGCTAACATGTGTTTGTTCAGTCTTTTCACATTCGTTTCCCTCTTCATTTTAGTTCTTAGCATAGTGGTTAAGTGGTTAAACCGTGGTTTTAGGATTGGTTCCCCATACCAAGATTGATTTGTACCTGTATACAACAATTTGATTCCCTAGTATCGTTTCCAATATCTAAATGAAGTGTTATTATGTTGTACACACCTTGTATGTACCATTGTTGCCAGTTTCTAAGGATTAGAAGTGTTATTATGTTGTACACACCTTGTAGGTACCATTGTTGCCAGTTTCTAAGGCAATCCACGTTCCATACTATAAACCGTTTATACGAATATAGCAAAAAGATATTTTTAATAACCTTAGTCAATTCTTTATTAAAGCATCTTAATTTCAGTTGTCTATTGAGTATTGATAACTTGTACTAAACAAATTCGTTATGAAAGTTAATTGTTCTTATTTAATTGAGGAATCAGTTTGTTCATATTTGTTGAATAGCTAATGCTCAAGTTTTGTTTGTTTTCAACAACTAATGCTCAGTTTGTTAAAAGTCGCACGCATGTCGCCTACCTACTACTAGAAAACATTTGATTAAGGAAAGTAACTGAAACATTAATCAGTTGATTATTCTAGATGTCAACACAGTTAAATATATAGAGAAAATGATGAAATATGGCAGCATGATGGTGAATTCAACGTTTTGGAGAAAAGTTATCGTTGGCCTCTCATACCCTTCTAAATAATTAGTTGGTAAAAGAAAAATATCATTTAGCTAAAATTTTGAGTTTGAATTTGAATTTGGATTTGGATTTGGATTTATACTTGATATCAACGTATTTTCTCGAATTTGGATGATCCATTGATATTGTAACTCTATTTACCGAAATTTAATCAACAACTCATAACGGCAAGAAGCATTTAAATAAATGTTTTATGGACAACGAATTAGCTGTGATTACCTAATGAAACAATAATATTATTAAGTGCATAGGTTTATCAAAGCCACCTCATACAAAAAGGAAAAACAAAACTCATGACGGCTAAGGGTTTTCAGTAATCTTTCGATCAAATTCAAAGTTTTTATTTGATACACTGCTTTGGGAAATTTACTTAAAAATTCCCATTTCACATATTACATTTCTAACCAATCACATTAAAGTAAAGATATTTTGTAATTCACTAGAGGAAATAATTATAAGTATGATTTAATATTTTATCAAATACGAAAAAGAAAAGAAAAGCCAAAACGCATAAGGGCAAATTGGTAAAACAATGGCCACAAAGAAAACGCGAAAACCCTAGAGGTCGGAGCTATAAGTACCCTGAGTTGTTCGAGTATTAGGGTGCGCTCTCATTTAGTTTCTCTGCTCAGTTTCGTAGCCGCAAGACTCCTCTCAGATTCTTACTTGCAGGTGAGAAAAAATTCTCTCTATAGATTTACGTTCTTCATCTTCTTAGGATTTATGTGTTTTCTATAGTATCGTTTATGTCTCCGTTGCTTAGATTCTTATAATTAGCTCTATTTCGACTGTGATTATCGCTAGCTCTGAGCTGTTTATATTGTTTCGAGTCCCGAGTTTAAGATCTGAGTATTCATCGATCTATTTGGTTACTATGATTTTGATGAAATCTTATAGAGAATCCTTTTGTTTACTGTTAGCGTTTACTTTTTTCATATCGTCTTTGAAAATCTGATATAGTTGTAGTCTCGCATGTTGTTATGACTTATAATCATCACGATCTGTAGTTTCAGTGTTCGTTTCGTTATGTTGTATTCATCTTTGCTATTGAATCATTATCACAGATGTGTTTAGTCTATGACGTTACGAAGTTTAGGTGGCTTTACTGTATAAGCGCTAGATCTTCGACTTTGTGATTCTATTCGTATAGATGGTTGGTATTGTGGCGTTACTGTTGGTTATTTGTTCATGTTTTAATGGTTTGATTTATTTTTATTGACTTACAGCTATGGGTAAAGAGAAGTTTCACATCAACATCGTGGTCATTGGCCATGTCGACTCCGGAAAATCGACCACAACTGGTCACTTGATCTACAAGCTTGGTGGTATTGACAAGCGTGTGATCGAGAGGTTCGAGAAGGAAGCCGCGGAGATGAACAAGAGGTCCTTCAAGTACGCATGGGTGTTGGACAAACTTAAGGCCGAGCGTGAGCGTGGTATCACCATTGACATTGCTCTCTGGAAGTTCGAGACCACCAAGTACTACTGCACAGTCATTGATGCCCCCGGACATCGTGATTTCATCAAGAACATGATTACTGGTACCTCCCAGGCCGATTGTGCCGTCCTCATCATTGACTCCACCACTGGTGGTTTCGAAGCTGGTATCTCCAAGGATGGTCAGACCCGTGAGCACGCTCTTCTTGCTTTCACCCTTGGTGTCAAGCAGATGATTTGCTGCTGTAACAAGGTGAGCCAACTTCTTGTCTTTGTGTGCTTATTGTGATTTTATGCGTGTGGTTTGTTGCTGACAATGTGTTTCATTTTTGTTATCTTTGTTCCAGATGGACGCCACTACCCCCAAGTACTCCAAGTCTAGGTACGATGAAATCATCAAGGAGGTGTCTTCATACTTGAAGAAGGTTGGGTACAACCCCGACAAAATCCCATTCGTCCCCATCTCCGGGTTCGAGGGTGACAACATGATCGAGAGGTCCACCAACCTTGACTGGTACAAGGGACCAACTCTCCTTGAGGCTCTTGACCAGATCAACGAGCCAAAGAGGCCCTCAGACAAGCCCCTC
>OVBI01001592.1:0-31538 GCA_900406495.1 Sisymbrium altissimum
ACCTCTTGTAATGGATTCTGAAACGTTTACATACTCAATACATATACGATTAACTCTTCATTCGAGATTCAGCAATAAAATCGTAATCTTATCCTTCCTTTTTCTTATTCTTCACTTTTGCGGAAATCTACCAAAATCTTTCAAGAGGTTNTTCAGAACTTTTGGGACCTAATTATCGAATTCACTTTCCGAAAATACATTGTGTGAAATCTTGTTCCCAAATGGATGGTCAGCTACCACAAAGTTTACGAACTTAGTTACTCCTCTTACCTGGACGGGGAGTCGGATGTTCCCTAAGGTCATGGTAGTTTCGCCTGTGAAACCTGTCAATGGTTTTGATGTAGACTCGATTTCTGAGGAATCGACATCCATTCTTCAGGGAGTGTCTTGGAAGATGACATCGACTGAACTCCCAGTGTCGATTAGGACTCTAGTGACGTTGATGTCACTTATAGCCAGCTGAACCACGAGTTGATCGTTATGAGGATGCTGGATTTCGGTTGCGTCTTCCTCTTCGAATGTGATTTGGAAGTCGTTGCGAGGAGCAGGTTGTGGCCAATTTTTGGCAGTTTCTACCTGTCTTTGATAGTCCTTGAGGGCAGAAACGGTGTCTGGACAATACTGAGATCCACCCATGATCATGTAAACCTTTGTACGGTTGTTTGCCCCAGCAGGTTCCTCCTTTCTCCTTCCACGCTTTGGAGTTTCCGGAGGAGGTCCTTCTGGAGCCTGATCGGGTTGCTCATCTGCGGTTTCCACTTGCTGATCAGATTCCTCGTGTGTTTCCATCTCAAGAAGTTTAGCTATATCCCCGAGCTCCCTAGCTAGGAGCTTTTCAGTCAACTTAGTTCCTAGGGTTCAGCAATTCAGAGTTGAATGGACATACGCTTTGTGATGATCACAGTAGGCTTTCTCATCATAGGTGGAGCTGTTGCGAGTCCTGGCGTTTGGGTGCTTTCCCGTCCAGCTCCCCATTGTGGTTTGGATGGTCCATATTGGGACGATCCTGGTGCCACTTGGTAATTGTGAGCTCTGCCTTTCGATTCAAATTTTACGTACGAGCTTCCGTTCTTTCCTGTTGAGGCGCTAGGAGCTGATGGCGTGTTCTTTCTAGACGACTTTGCTCGATGTTTACGTTCGTTCGCTCGAATATCTTTTTCGAGCTTGATGAATCCTGAAGCTCGATGAAGAGCATCCTGGATTGTCAGTGGGGGGATTTAGTGTCATCTCCTCTCGGAAGCGAGACTCATACCACAATGACCTTTTGAGTGCCTCGAGTGCAGCTCTATCACTTACTCCATCAATCTTTGAGACTACGGCTTTAAATCGATCCATGACATTTTTCAAGGTTTCGTTCTGGCCTTGGGATATCGCCCAGAGATCAGCGTCGGAGGTTGCTTGGTTCATGTACATAGAGTACTGCTTAAGGAACGCCTTAGACAAATGTGAGAACTTGTCGATGGAGTTCCTTTCGAGCAAAGAGAACCACTCGAAAGCATCGTCCTTAAGGTTCTCGACAAACAGGAGGCACTAACCTGCGTCCTCTTGTTCCTTCTTGAACCTCGCACGCCCCATGGCTATCCCAAAGGATGTTAAGTGAGCCTTGGGGTCAGTTGTTCCATTGTAGGGTCGGATATTCATCTTTCCGGGATCCGAAAGCCTAATTTTGGTGATTCGGTCCGTGAAAGGAGTTCTCTGAGCCTCTTCGAGAACACGTTCGATTTCGGGGGCATCACTAGTTGCTCGATGGACTTGGGATTTAACCTTTTTTCATCTCATCGGCCGTTTTAATCGAGACGCTTTCTCAAAAAAAGAAGCTCTGAATTCCTTTTCCTTCCGGAGATCTTCGACCTGTTGAGTCAGGGTTTCCGAAAGCTTTTCGTATTTCTGATTTTTTTTCTCAAGAGCTAGCACAGAGGACCGAAGCTGAGCTATAGTAGCTGCATCCGTTCCATCTCCATCTGGACGTTGATGGGGGTTCGTCTCCAGCCACGGTTTCGAGGTTTCGATCTAGGGTTTTTGCTTTCGAGAGTAAAGATTTCACGTATACCCTCCTTCTAGCGCCAAATTGTGGGAACCGGAATTCACCTCAATGTATTTTTCGGAAAGTTGATGTGAGGATCCAAGAATCTTGCGAGAGGAAACAAAAAGCAAAGAGAAAGATCGAAAAAGGATATTAGGTTTAAAAGAGAACAAACTTTTATTGCTAAATTTTGTATTGTGAATGTATTGAACATGTTACAAGATGTAGAGATCGATCCTTATTTATACTAAGACAACCTAAGTCCTAAACAGCCTAAGTTTCGATGTGGGACAAAGGTCTTTTCTTTTTTCCGAGGACTTTTCCATAAATTTTCGAGGAAACGTCTAGAACCTTCTATAAGTCGGTTTCAGCCCTTGTCGGTCTATCCTTCCAGCTCGGCCCAATTCTATCCCTCGTCTTTTGGTTCAGTGGTTCTCTCCGGTTTTCTGTTGTCATTTGTCTTCAATAGACGAACCATCGCGATGTTTCGAGAAAATTACGAAAACATCGGTATATTTACGAAAAGACCCTGAAGACGAAGAACGAAGTGAAATGAGATGGAACGGGAAGGTGTCAGTCAGCTCGGTCAGCTTTGGTGACAGAAAGTACCGAGCTGACTCCTTCCATACCGATGATGTCGTCCAGCTCGGTACACAGGATGAGAGGAGATCTTCCGATAAGTCGTGGGATGCGTCCAGCACGGTATGATGAAGGGTGTCGGTTAGCTCGGTATCCAGGAGGGTGGATTTGACCGAGCTGAATGTCATATGTCGTCCAGCTCGATAGCCTGATTAAAGGAAAACCCGAGCTGGCTGCTCCATGTTTCCGTTACCGAGCTGGACTACAATGCCCAACTTGTGGATGACATAACTTTCTTGTATCAACTCCGTTTGATCTTATTCTTCTTCTATCAGCTTTATAATTGTGTTGAGAACATTTTTCAAGTGGTTTCATGTTCAAAAGCCTTGTGGTTTGGAAGATACACGTCGATCATTGAACACATGTCCTTTTCAGCTTGAAACTCTCGGAAAGTGTCATCCAGCTCGGTTTCCAGGAAAGGAAGGATTGGACCAAGCTGAATGCATCATGCTGCCCATCTTGGTATCAAATAGGGAGGATGATACCGAGCTAGATGTATCATGACAGCCATCTCGGTATACTGGTACCGAGCTGACTGCTCCGTGCTGTCCAGATTGACGTTCTGTGGTAGATGCTTGGCAAGACATGCAACCAGCTCAGTATGTCAGTCAGCTCGGTATGATTAGCTGCCCAAAATACCGAGCTGCCTGTCCTCCAATATTGGTTGATTGCCTTTACTCAAAAATTGTAACTTTCGTCGGTTTTTCAAAGGAATCGTTCAAAGGATGAAATGATCGGCTAAACATACTGATGAGATGTCAGTCAGCTCGGTATCATTGGCAGGTCTTGATTCCAAGCTGGCTGTCCTTATTTCGTCCAGCCGATCGTCTTTCGTTCGAAGAATTGCGATTTTATCAGTTTTCCGGAAGTATTGCTCAAAAGACGAAGGGATCAGCCAAACGTGATGAAGAGATGTCAGTCAGCTCGGTATCACTAGCAGGTCCTGATACCGAGCTGGCTGTCCTTGTTTTTTCCAGCCGATTGTCCTTTGTTCGATGAATCGCGACTTCATCGGTTTATCGGAAAAACTCTCGAAAGACAGTATTTCATACTTTCTTCGCAAATTTATCAACGAAATAGTTCAAAATGAACTCTCTCCGAACTCATATCTAAATATGAAAACTCTTTTTCGAATATTCAGATATTTTAATCATTAATTTCGGAATGTGAGTTTTGACCCCAACAGTGACGTAACAATCAGAGTGCAACTCGATGCTGAAAGGGCGGAGCACAAAGTGAAGATCGGTGCAACACTCGAGATCGAGGTCAAAGATCAACCCGTGAAATTCTTAAGTAAGAATAGTAGCACCTTCTCCATGCCGGCACATGACATGCCCGACAGCAACTCAACTATCATCTCCTATGAGCTTAATGTGAATCTTAACTTCAAACGTATCAAACAGAAGTGAAGAAAACTCTGACCAGATTGAGCCCGGGCAGTCAATGACGTAGTGGAAAAACTCCTAAACACCAGTTCGATACGAGAAGTGAAGTATCCTGATTGGCTCACAAACCCTGGGTAGTCAAGAAGAAAGATGGGTAGTGGAGAGTTTGTGTGGACTTTACGTACCTCAATAAAGCCTGTTTTAAGGGCAGATCCCATTTACCACATATCGACCAATTGGTGGAATCCCTACAGGTCATGACTGCCGGATGTTTATGGATACCTTCTCAGGTTGCAATCAGATCATGATAAATCTAGATAATCTGGAGAAAATATCCTTCATAACCGACCGCGGCATCTATGGCTACAATGTCATCTTCGAGGTAAAAAACACATGTGCTACCTATCAGTGCTTGGTGAACAAAATGTTTAACGAGCATCTTGGTAAAACCATAGAAGTCTACATATACAAACTCATATGACATGAAGTTGAATCCTGCTAAATGCACGTTCGGGGTACCTTTCGGCAAGTTTCTCGGTTACATCATGATCAAACGCGGGATCAAGCTAACCAAAGCCAAGTGAATGCATTCCTCATTATGTCATCACCGAAGAACATCAAGGAGGTCCAACGACTCACTGGGCGTATTGCGGCTTTGAACTGATTCATTTTAAGGTCAAGTGATAAATGTCTACCATTCTATCTGATTCTAAAAGGCAACAAGAATTTCTGATGGGATGTAAAATGCGAATAAGCGTTTGATCAACTCAAAACATACCTTTGCATGCCACCGATCGTCTCCAAGCCAGAAGCAGAAGAAAAACTGTACTTCTATGTGTCAGTATCTGCCCATGCAGTAAGTGGAGTCATTGTACGAAAAGACCACCATGAGTAGAGGCTAATTTACTACTTAAGATAGACCCTCACTGACCCAAAACCTCGATTCGCAATGATGGAGAAGCTCGTAATCGCAGTAGTAACCTCAGCTCGTAAGTTACGTCTCTACTTTCAATCCCAACCCATCGAAGTCTTGACAACACAGCTGCTTCGAAGCGTCTAATATGGAACAAGTCAGTCTTGACGACTAGCAAAGTGAGCGATCGAGCTTAGTAAGTACGACATTGAGTACAAGAAGCGCACAAGCATGAAATCTCAGGTTCTTCCCGACTTCCTCACCGAGCTGTTTATCACGATGAAAAGCAAGAAAGTGAGTAGTAAAGTTTGGAAATTGTATATCGACGGATCATCGTCAAAGCACGGATCCATGATCAAAATTTGCCTTTAGACTCCTATGTCCAAGATTCTCAATTAGTCTTTTCGACTACTCTTTCCCGCTTCAAACAACGAAGCCGAGGTCCTGATTGCCGTTATGTGCGTCGTGCTCACCATTGGCGCGGAAGAAATTATTGTATACTGTGATTCTTAGCTGGTAGTAAATTAGTTACATGGGAATTACGAGACCAAAGACTCAAGAATGGAAGCCTACCTATATCTGGTCAAAAATTTAACCTCGCAGTTCACCATTTTCGACCTTGTGCCCATTCCACGAGATGTAAATACTTTAACCGATCCATTAGCTGCTCTTTATTAAGACCGGACCCAAACCTAAAGCGCATCATACCGGTTGAATGCATCACCAGTCCAAGCATCACCCTCAAATCCAAAGTCATAGCTGTCACGCGCTTCCAAGCACACAAAAACGTCGAGCAAAGTCAAACCTTGGCGACACTCCCGAAGAATAATGCAAGGGTCACCTCAAAAGGAAATGATGTTACTTAACATGCCCGAAATGGCAAGGGATGACGAAAACTAGCCCAACCACCAGAACCCGAGCCAAGGGACTTTTCATACCCCAAAAAAAGTTTTTCTGGTGATTGCGGGGGATGATTGGAGGGACCCAATAACAAATTTTATTCAAACTGGCGCGCTCCTTTCTAACAACAAGCTAAGAATAATCAGCGCAAAATATTGCTTGATTAAAGGATCCTTTTATAGAGGAGGAGTAAGCAATCCTTACTTACTTGACATCTATGGGCCCTAGACAGAGATCGTGATGAACGAAACACATTAAGGACTCTGCAGGAGCCACTCAGCAAGACGAGCCATGGCTTTCAAAACAAAGAGGAAAGGTTACTTCTTGCTCGAGATGCGTCCTCTCTGCGACCAGTCGCAGACGCTTGGTACTCAGGCAGAGATGCCTTCCAATCACCTGTGGAAAGGAAGTTTAAAACAATAGTGAGTACGTCAGAACGAATTAGGATCCGGGAAGGGGACAAGATGATAAACATTTTCAACAAATTCCTGGCTCTCCTCCCTCTCATCCCTCTCATCCCCCTCCAGAGATTAGATGAGCAGAGTAACAAAAACCACATACGGTTCAAACTCTTCATCTTTCAGGCAAGAAGGGGCTGGGACAAAAAAGGAGGTAGGCAGGGACAACGACATCTCAGGAAAGCTCAGCGGAAGGAAGGTTATCTTGATCACCAGAAAACATCAGGAAAGAAAAAAAATATTCCAAAGCAAAGGGGGCTCAACAAAGCAAAAAAAGATGTGACCAGCCAACACCCAGAACAAGGAATTTAAATAACCATTGCATGGTATAAATAGCAGGGGAAACAAAAAAGGCATATCATGAACTTGGTTAGATGCAATAGATAAGACGCATTACATCCCTGATTAATGCTGGCATGCACATAGAAAATCTAATGAAGAGATTATCAACTGCCGAGGAAAATCAAATTTTATATCACAACCTATTCTCGCATATATACCAACGAAGACAATCTTATTTCATCGGACTTTGCAACCTTGACGCACAAAAACTGGAATTCCAAAACTTCCATAAAACAAACATGAAGTCTTATCACAAACTTCTGATTAGTTTAATACTCTCATAGGCTTAGAAACAAGAAAATCTCAAAAATGGGACACTCTCCATCATGTGATCCTATTCACGTCTAACTAATTTCTACCTCAGTTCCAGTAACTGGCTGGTCGACTTGAAGATGAGTAACCTCATTAATGCAATCTCCGGACCGGAAGTTAGCAGATGGGGTGATGGAGACTATCGTCGGCCGTACGGCTCCTGCGGGTTAGCCTTGAGAAATGGTCGATGGATTCGAGAGATGGTACGATGGAATCAATCGGTTGGCCGTACGGCACTCTCCGGTTGATCGATGGATGATTGATACGGGTGAAGGGTGGAAGTGTTGGTCGCCACACGATCGGATGGAAAGGACCGTGATAAGACAATGAGAAATCCCGGATTTATCTAAGGCACGGAGTGCTTTAAGACTTTTTTTTTAGAAGAAAGTTCGAGTTTTTATTATCAAAAGGTGTAAAAATTATACAAGGCTGCAGTGGGACTTATATAGTGTCCATCAGCTATGCCCTTCGTGGGGACTTTGAAACAAATTACAATTTATTACTAAGCTATGAAAATGGCGAACAATTTGACTTACTCTACGAAATAATTCGAAAATAAGGCTAACACTTACCTTAGGAAATAAATCAAAGAGAGATGGTGCGAAATGTCAGTCAATCAAATAATTCAAAATGGAGAAATTACCTGACTTACCGAGGCGAGATGGTCGGGTGATGATAGGATGAATCTGGTCGGGAAAGTGGGATTGTGTGTCATGCGCGTGTGATGGTAAATAAGGTAAGTCCGTGTGAAGTGTGTGCGTCCCTTGGTCGGTCCAAATCATGTGAATGATTGGTCGGTTGAATAATTTGGCTGGTTCAATGTTTTGCTCGGTGGAAAACTGGTTTAGCCCGATGGTTGCGCGTCTCGGGGAATCCGTGGTCCGGTAGGGATTTGGCTCGGTAGTTGACTCGATGCATGACTCGTGTGGCTCGATGTTTTCAACTCCCGCGTCTCAGTCCGATCTTGACCCGATGTTTGGCTGAGTCGCGTCTTGGGAATTTGTTGCCGAGTCCCGATAATAGACTTGCCTTGTGTTTGAATCTCCCGCATCTTGACGAATCTTTCCCCCGTCTCGGGACTTGATCCCCACGTTTCGATGTTGGCATCCCGTGTCTCGGTACTCATCGCCTACGTCTCGATAGAGCTTTCCTGTGTCCCGATGTTCCTTAGTCGCGTCTCCATAGTCTTCGCCTGCGTCTCGGTAGAGTTTTCCCGCGTCTCGATGATCCTTAGTCGCATCCCGATAATCTTCGTCCGCGTCCCGATGATCACTGCTCACGTCTCGATGATTACTGACCGCGTCCCGATGGAATTCTCCTGCGTTCTGATAGTCCTCCGGATCGGTTCGGCTAGGTTTCTTGACCTTAGAAATACTCATCTGAGTTAATCTTTCGGTCAGGTCATCAACCTTCTTGTCTGCGATCAGGTTTTCCACGGCATCATTGACCGGAGCTGCTGGACTTGATTCAGTTTGCTGGTTTGCATCATCCTCTCCCTCTTGAGAAGGTACTGACCTCAGAACTGATTCTCCTACATCGTACAACACTAAGTCAGCAACATTAAAGACCGGTGATATTTGATACTTACCTCGCAGATCAAGTTCATAGGCATTGTCGTTAATTTTCTTGACAACTGTATACGGTCCGGTTCCTTTTAGTGACAACTTGTTCGGTCTCTCCTTTGGGAATCGGTCTTCCCGCATGTGGATCCAGACTTGTTCGTCGGGCTTAAAGATCAGTTCCTTTCTTCTTTTGTTGGATAACTTCTTGGTTCGCTCGTTCCTCTTCTCAATGTTCTCTTTTGCCTTCTGATACAGATTTTTTACCATCTCCGATTTGGCTATGCCTGATTGGTGCACTTGTTCCTCCTGGGGAAGTGGAATGGACACCATATCTAGGGGCGTCTGCGGCTTAAAACCATAGACAATCTCAAAGGGGCAGAGATTAGTAGCCAAGTGTTTAACTCGGTTATAAGCAAATTCTACGTGAGGAATGCATTCAAGCCAGTTAGATAGATTGTTACCGACCGCGGCCCTTAAAAGGGTCGTCAGTGTTCGGTTGGTGACCTTGGTCTGTCCGTCCGTCTGTGGATGGCATGAGGTAGAGAACAAAAGCTTAGTTCCCAACTTCTTCCATAACGTCTTCCAGAAATGGCCCAAGAATTTTGGATCTCGGTCGGACACAATGGTTTGTGGTAGACCGTGGAGTATGGCTACTTCCCGAAAGAACAGGTCGGCCACCTGGGTTGCATCATTGGTCTTAATACATGGAATGAAGTGGGCCATTTTGCTAAATCGGTCCACTACCAAGAAAATAATGTCCTTTCTCCTGATGTTCGGGAATCTTACAAAAAAATCCATAGAGATGTCTACCCATGGCATTTCAGGGATAGATAATGGAGTATAAAGTCCATGAGGATGCGACCTGGATTTTGCATTGAGGCAGGTTGTGCACTTCGAACAGAACCTCTCCACGTTTTGCTTTTGGTGCGGCCAAAAGAAGTGTTCTGCCAAGATGTTCTTGGTCTTTTCCATGCCGAAATGCCCCATGAGTCCCCCTCCGTGTGCCTCTGCCATGATTAGTTCCCGCATGGAGCTCTGTGGGATGCATAGCTTCTTGTCCTTGAATATAAACCCCTCGTGTTTATAATATGGTCCGATAGCTCCGCGGTTGCATTGTGAGAAGATGTCTCCTAACTCTGGGTCTCTGGCATAAAGATCCTTCAGGTGATTGAATCCCATGATCCTTGCTTCCATGGTCGAAATCAAGGTGTATCTTCTTGACAAGGCATCAGCCACCGTGGTCTCATTTCCTTTCTTGTACTTGATGATGTTCTCAACTGATCTGTTTTTCGAAAGGGGGGAAATGTTGGTTTATCCCAATTTTATTAGTAAATCTGGTTTGGTTTGGATAATAATGGTTTATCATGGAAACCACTTAATAAGACCAAAATTAAAATATTTCATTCGATTTACTTTTGATTTTAATTCGGTTTACATGTCAATTAGACGGTTATGTAGTTTCAACCAGAATAAAACATTATACGTAGTTTTAAATCACTAAAACATATTTGTGTAGCTGAAGGAAGAGGTCCAAGTTTCGGGTGTGAAGAGCCGGTTTGTAAACTTTCTATGTGGCTATACCCGTCTTGCCGGATTTATCAATCTGATTTTTGGTTTAGTATTGATTTTTTTGGTTTAAATCCGGTTAATATTTCAATTTTTAAAAATTAAACCAGAATTCGACGGTTATGTAGTTATACCCAGAATTAAAGAGTTCGTGTAATTTTAAACCGCGAAAACATTTTTGTGTACCTGTTGTAAGAGTTCCAACTTTCGGGTGTAAAGAACCGGTTTGCAAAGTTTCTGTGTGCCTACACCCCGTTTACCCCCATCTTGTATGCCTCTTTTTAAGGTTGTTTTTCCCTCTGAGGTATTTGAGTGCCTCGTGGTCCGTGTGAATAATGAACTCCTTGCTGAGCAGGTAGTGTTGCCATTTTTCAAGAGATCTCACCAAGGCATAGAGCTCCTTGTCATAAGTCGGATAGTTCAAGGCTGCTCCATTAAGATTCTCACTGAAGTAAGCTACTGGCTTTCCTCCTTGGGTCAGTACGGCTCCAATTCCTATTCCTGAAGCATCACATTTAACCTCAAATATTTTGTCAAAGATAGGTAAAACAAGAACCGGTGCATGGGTGAGGCTGTCCTTCAGTTTTGTTGAAAGCTGCTTCTTGGTTTGGTCCCCATGAAAATGCCACGTCTTTTTTAATGATTGCGGTCAATGGTGCGGCTATGGTATTGAAGTCTTTCACGAACCGTCGGTAGAAACTGGCAAGACCATAAAAGCTTCTAACATGTCCTATGGAAGTAGGTGTTGGCCACTCCTGAATTACCTTGATCTTTTCCTGGTCAACCTTTAATCCTTGCGCACTTACAACCAATCCTAAAAAGACCAATTGATCAGTGCAGAATACATATTTCTTACAAGCAGGTGCTATATACGAAGATGTCATCAAAGTACACAACAACAAACTTACAGATAAAGGCTCTTAGAACATGGTTCATTAGCCTCATGAATGTGCTGAGTGCATTGGTCAAGCCAAAAGGCATGACTAACCACTCGTACAGACCCTTCTTGGTCTTGAAGGCAGTCTTCCATTCGTCTCCTTCTTTCATCCTGACCTGATGATAATCACTTTTAAGATCAATTTTAGAAAAGATGGTAGCACCACTTAACTCATCAAGCATATCATCTAGCCGGGGAACGGGATAACGGTATTTGACTGTGATGTTGTTGATTGCTCGGCAGTCTACACACATCCTCCAAGTCCCATCCTTCTTAGGCACCAGAATGACCAGTACGGCTCAAGGACTTAGGCTTTCACGGACGTATGCCTCCCTCATGAGCTCTTGGACTTGTTTCTCCAGTTCTTTGGCTTCCTCGGGGTTGACTCTGTATGCAGGTCTGTTGGGAAGTGGCACGTCGGGAACGAGATCGATCTGGTGTTCGATTCCTCGAACTGGTGGAAGACCAGCCGGTATCTCTTCCGGGAACACGTCGTGGAAAAGGTCCAGAAGCTTCTTGATTTCTTCTGGATAGCTTGTCACCTCTGTTCCTGCAAGATAACCCTCCTTGAAGATCATTAATAACACATGTTTGTTCATTTCTACTGATTTTAAAACTTTGCATGGTGAAATGAATAGGTTAGTTTTGCTTATCTTTTCGGCCTTCGCTCCTTTGTCCGTGGATTTTTGCAAGTTGTGAACTTCATATGGAATTAGGGGAGCCAAATTGTACCGTCGGTTGTTGTGGTTGAAGCTGTAGTAATTGGTCCGGCTGTTGTGCATGCTTTCTTTATCAAATTGCCATGGTCTGCCCAATAGAATGTGCCCTGCTTGCATCGGCACTACATAACAGATGACCTGGTCGGCATACTTGCCAATGCTGAATGGAACAACAACCTGCTCGCTGATCCGTAGATTCACTTTGTCATCGAGCCATTTCAATCGGTACGGGTGAGGGTGCTTGGTCTTGGTCAGACCTAGCTTCTCCAGCAGATATTTGCTGGCAACGTTGGTGCATGAGACTCCATCGATGATCAGGCTGCAGATTTTGGACTGGACGGTGCACCGGGAATGAAAGATGTTCTCACGCTGCATTATTTCTGGCTCGAACATTGCACTAAGTGACCACCGTGAGACCAATATCTCCCCCACGTCTGGATAGTCGATAACTTCCTCGTCGGTGTCCTAGGTGGTTCCCTCGGCCTCATCGCATGATTCGATCTCACCATCGTCCCGTAGTATCATTGCCCGTTGGTTGGGGCAATCTCTGGTGTAATGACCTTTGCCCTGACATTTGAAACTGGTAACATCTCGAGCTCGTGTAGCTGGAGTGTTGCTGGCACTAGGCTTGGTGGGTTTGTTGAACTCCGGGGCTGATTTCTTCGAAATGGGCTCTACGGCTTTACCTTTGTTGAAACTGCGCGTGGGTGGGTTCCAATTTTGGCTTAGAACGGTTGAGAGAGGCAGTCATTCTTTTGATGTGTTGCTCTGCTTGTATGGCGAGGTGTAGAAGCTCATCTAGGTCGCGATAGGGTTGGCGCTCCACTTTCCGGGCTATACGGTCTTCGAGGCCGTCTAAGAACTGAGCCATGAGTGTCTCTTGTGAGTCAGACACTTTCAGCCGGTTTTTTAGAGTCTCAAACTCCTCAAAATACTCCTCAACAGTCTTAGATCCCTGAGGTGGAAGCTCATGTCTTCCCAGGTGAGGATTTGTGGAAGTCTACGTCACCGACGATCTGCTACGTCTCTATCCCACCAGGCAAGAGCATTGTCCGTGAGCTGGGCAGCTGCTAACGAAACTTTACGTTGGTCGTAGTAGTCATAGTACTCAAATATGTAGTCCATACGTCGTTCCCAATCGAGGTAGGCCTCTGGATTTATGTTGCCTGCAAACGTGGGTGGTGCAAGCTTAAAATCTCTGCTGCCGGGTCGTGGGCGTCATCATCGTATCGTCGTGGTCGCTCTCGATCATTTCGGTGTTGCCCATGGTGTCGCGCGTTATCGTGTCTGTCGCGTCCCCTGTCGTGCTCGGGGTCTTCAGGCGCGTCTCGATGGTTTGTCGGGCCATCGTTGCCGCGTCTCCGGGAAGCTCGGCTATCGTCATCCGAGTAATCGTCAGCATCGTCGTTGCGTCGGTTTTCGACCTGGATGATCCGGTTCGTCAGCCTTTCGATGGCTGCCATGATCTGGGCGAGCTGTTCGCGTGCATCAGTGGCGTTCATATTATCACATGACATAATGATAAGATTTATGTGAATTTTAATATAATGGACCAAAGAGATTATGCAAATGAATTTAAAATAAATGTGATGAAATTCAAACGTGATTGACCAAATGATTTAAAGGCTAAATTTTTGGACTAATGAAATTGAATTGCACACGGGTTCTAAATAAGGAAACTAGAGATTTTTTTTTTTTGAAACGAATTGAACTGATGCACGATGAAGAAATGCTGAGAAATTAATCAAGAGGAGAAGAGTTTATCGGATTGTTGATCAGAATGGAATGGGTGAGACGGTGGTCAGTGTGTTCTGGTCCGATGAAAGGCTGAATCCTGAAAAGAGAAATAACAGAAGTATGAATGTCCCTTTTTTTTTTAAGTATGAAGTGAAAGCAAATGAAATCGGAAAAGAAAACACCTGAGCAATGAGCTTTTATAGTTCTGATACCAGATAATGCAATCTCCGGATCGGAGGTTAGCAGATGGGGGTGATGGAGATTATCGTCGGTCGTACGGCTCTTGCGGGTTAGCCTTGAGAAATGGTCGATGGATTCGAGATATGATACGATGGAATCAATCGGTTGGCCGTACGGCACTCTCTGGTTGATCGATGGATGATTGATACGGGTGAAGGGTGGAAGTGTTGGTCGCCACACGATCGGATGGAAAGGACCGTGATAAGACAATGAGAAATCCTGGATTTCTCTAAGGCACAAAGTGCTTTAAGACTTCTCTTTAGAAGAAAGTTCGAGTTTTTATTATCAAAAGGTGTAAAAATTATACAAGGCTGCAGTGGGACTTATATAGTGTCCATCAGGTATGCCCTTCGTGGGGACTTTGAAACAAATTACAATTTATTACTAAGCTATGAAAATGGCAAACAATTTGCCTTACTCTACGACATAATTCGAAAACAAGGCTAACACTTGCGTTAGGAAATAAATCAAGAGAGATGGTGTGAAATGTCAGTCAATGAAATAATTCAAAAGGGAGAAATTACCTGACTTACCGAGGCGAGATGGTCAGGTGATGATAGGATGAATCTGGTCGGGAAAGTGGGATTGTGGTCATGTGTGTGTGATGGTAAATAAGTTAAGTCCGTGTGAAGTGTGCGCGTCCCTTCGTCGGTCCAAATTATATGAATGATTTGGTCGGTTGAATAATTTGGCTGGTTCAAAGTTTTGCTCGGTCGAAAACTTGTTTAGCCCGGTCAAAATTAAGTTTGGGTCGATAGAAAATGGTTTTGGCCCGATGGTTGCGCGTCTAGGGAATCCGTGGTCCGGTAGGGTTTTGGCTCGGTAGTTGACTCGATGCATGACTCGTGGGGCTCGATATTTTCTACTCCCGCATCTCGGTCCGATCTTGATCCGATGTTTGGCTCAGTCGAGTCTCGGTCGTTTGTTGCCGCGTCCCGGTAATAGACTTGCCTTGTGTTTGAATCTTCCGCGTCTTAACTAATCCTTCCCGCGTCTCGAGACTTGATCCCCACGTGTCGATGTTGGCTTCCCATGTCTCGGTACTCGTCGCCTGCGTCTTGATAGAGCTTCTATGCGTCCCGATGTTCCTTAGTCGCGTCTCGATAGTCTTCGCCTGCGTCTTGGTAGAGTTTTCCCGCGTTTCGATGAACCTTAGTCGCGTCCTGATAATCTTCGTCTGCATCCCGTTGATCACTGCCCGCGTCTCGATGATTACTGACCACGTCCCGATGGAATTCTCCTGGGTCTCGATAATCCTCCGGATTGGTTCGGTTAGGTTTCTTGACCTTAGAAATACCCATCTGAGTTAATCTTTCGGTCAGGACATCAACCTCCTTGTCTGCGATCAGGTTTGCCACGGCTTCATTGAAGTTCTCTTGAAGTGTCCTTGCGCCTAATCGTGTCATTGGCATTGACCGCATGGTTGGAAATGTCTTGACCGGGGCTGCTGGACTTGATTCAGTTTGCTGGTTTGCATCACTCATCCTCATGGGCATCCCCCGATGAAACTCTGGCTTCCGCTTCCTCAAGTGAATCCTCATAATCTACTATGATCACATTCTCTCGCGTGCTTCCTGCTCCTATCGGAAGATCTGGGCTAGGGGAACCCGCAACCTCCTCTTTTTCAGGTAAAAGCAACACTAACGAAGTTAGATCGTGCCGCAAAAAGGAAAAGAAACTAAGCATAGAAAATCATGGCTGACCACAGGAAGTGTTCCTAGCTAGGAGAAGATCCAGAGAAGAGTCAGGAAACGATGACACCCTCAAGATAGGATAGAAAGCACATAAGGTCAGAATTGAGGACTCGTAAGTCATTGCTCCTGACTCGAAGGACAGCCAAATCCGCCTCAACGTGTTCGATTTCAGCTTCATAAAATAAGCCACCATACGCGATAAAAGACTTCAACGTCTCGGCAGATTGCAGCTTGGCCACGTATGAAAGCATATGGTCCTTGTTCTGTCAGCCTTTAGATAGGAGGAAACCGCCGTGAGAAGCTCAGGCCCCCGGTCCTCCGTCTCGGTCCTAGTCCTCTTGACGGCCCTCCTTAGTCTCAAATTAATATGAAATGGAGTACAGTCAAGGCTTAATGGCTTACGTGACACCAGAAAATAGAATCGTTACTCCAAAAAATCGAGGAAGATAATGATGCGCATTGGGAACAGGTGAGATGATATTTAACAAAAAACCTTCATCCAACTACTTATGTCCATCGGGTTATTAGCTCGAGGGACTTGGGGGTATATGTTGGTGTCGGATCTCACATCCCCGGTACGAATCAAGGAGATCACTTCTGAGTCCCATCCACATCATCAATCGAGGAGAGATCACCACGTAAGTCAATACCAAACCACCACGAAGAAGAGGAATGAAGAGGTCGAACACCGCTCAAAGTCCTAAAGTACATAAGCGAGCTCAAACACACAATGAGCACGAGCATGTGACGAAGGACCAAAGGCGGACAGATAAATAAAGCTCAAAGCACGAGGTCATAAGGAATTAACGAGACATTCTACTTATGACTGTTACATATTTATTTATCCATAGTCGTAACCAATGCATTCAGAGGCAGATATTCAATTTATTGCACACCTTAACTGCCAGATCTTGTATAAAGAGGAAGCCCGAAATCTCGATGAGATCTTCTTTTGGTATACACTAACTATAATCAATCAATAAGAGTCATCATTCACCATATTCTTTGTCTTTTACTTTCTTTCTTATTCTTTACTCTAGTTTCATACTTTTTTGAGTTTTTATACTTGTTTTTCCACTGAACTGAAAGAAACCTTCTATAAATACAAATAAAATAATGTGGGAGATTTTTAGTACCCATATTTACCCACACTATGCATTTTTATTGCATGTAGATTTTCATATTTTTTTTTATGTTTTTTGGGAAGATTATACTTTGTTTCTAAAGCATGTCAACTGCAGTTTGTTTGAACCCAAAAAAAAAAAAATTATCATTTGAAAAAATAATAATGGCAAACAATTCCATGGAACTATGCCGGAAGAAAACTAAGAATGCAAATGGTTGTTTAATTAGAGGTATAAAATTCAGCTTAATTAGTAATTACATTAGCTTACGCTAAGATTACACAATTTTCAAATGTTGTTGCTCTATGAAAAATTAAATTGGGACCCAAAATTTAGAGGGAAAATGACAATATTCCACTGTATTCAGTCTTTTTGCAGAAGTGACCAAAAATATATAAAAAGAAAGTAAAACCATTTTCAATATATTACTTTTTTTTACTCTAAAATATAGTAAAGTTTTTTTTTTTATATATTACTCTATTTTTTACTTAAAAAGGAATATTCTTAAATATATTATATTTTATTTTATTATTAATATGTTTGTTTATATAAATTTACAATTTGGCCCCATATATTTTATTTTTTTACAAAAATTCTTTAATTTATAATATTATTTAAATTAGACATTCATGAAAACAAAATTTTATTTTGTGATTTGAATTCCTTTCAAAATCAAATTATTCACAAGTCTTTGGATATTGAACAAGCACGGATTTTACAAAAATGATATGGCCAACAACAAGATCAAGAACCTCTTCTTCCATCTACTTCATTGGACAATATATTAACGATCTTAGTGGATCGCGAAGAAATGTACCGGAATGTAAATTTGTTAGTCTTTGTTATCTTAAATTTATTTTATGTTGCTTATATTTTAATTTGGTATTTTTTGTTAATCTTATCATGTTAATCTATTTAACAATTTCCTATTATTTCTATTTCTCTCATTTGTTTATTCATCAACTCCCTACCATTTGGACGCTAAACTTGTTAAGAAATTTTTAAAAATTTGTTCCTCCACTATTCAAGAGAGAAATGAGCACAACAACATTTCATCTATCATTTTTCTAAAAGTTTTTATTCTACTAATCCCTATTCCAACATCGTATCATTTTTGTTACAGATAGCTCCGAAGTGGTGAAGATGATAACCCTAAGGATTGGCATGCGTTCTCACAATACCTAGAAACGTTTAAAGAATAGAAAAGATGCTACAAAATATTCAGTCTAGAACTTATTCCACGCGCACAATATCAAAAGGCGGATAGTTTGGCATGGAGTGCACGAACCCACCCTACAGCGATGACTTATATTGATTCAGTCATTCCAGCTTGGATTTCTCATTTTCTTTAGGTTTATTATTTTTATGATGACAACAACAAAAAAAAAAAAACAAAAAAAAAAGAACCCTTAAAAATTGTAAGAGAGAAAATTGAAACATTTTGATTTCTAATATATTGAAACTTATGTGGAGTGTTTACAAAAATTGATTTGGCTACTTATGTCGCTAAAAATGTATTTACATTTTCGGTTGTATATCTAGAGAAAATTCCGAAGTTAAATGTGTTTGAGCTAAAGTAGGGAAATGATGGGTGACGTACTGGGAAGTCATTTCGCGGTACCATGTGAGTGAGGACAAAACGCAAGGAATGATCAGGTGGTGATTGCAGGGTTAGTATATAATGAGTTTTGAACCATCCAGTTAACGTTCCATAGGAGTGGGCCGGCCCATGCGCTTAGTAAGAAGACATAGTGACTCACTAGATGAGCGGTTGGGGCATTATGAAAATAGTATAGGTGGAAGCTGAATTATCAAACAATGGGGTGCTAACGACGAAGGTGAAAGCAATTATAAGATAAAAAGTAGTGTACACACCACTGTAAAACTATTGATTTAAGGCTTGGCTATCTTAAATTCAGCGGATGTGGTTGCAGTTACGGGAGTTTACGGAAACAGGTGGTTGTATTTTCAAGTGTTACTCAGTGATTCATACAATTGATGCAGCAGTTGAAAACTAATGTATTTCCACGATATTTATAACTGATTAACTATAAGATACAATGGTTAAATAATAAATTAACAATATAAATATATTATATTATTATATAAATATCAAAACCACATTTTTATAATAATATAAGAAAATCATTAATTTAACATAATTATTAATAAAAAAATTATGTGTGCTTTTTATAATTTGGATGAAAGTTATGATACTAATGAAAAAAAAGTTTTGTGAAAAATTAATGTTAAATTTTTAGAAAATTAGTTTATTAGATATATATATATATATATATATATATATATATATATGCATAATACATATATATAGTACAAGTTGAGGAAAAATTATCGAGAAAATTTTAGTTTAAATATTTTATGAATATAAAATTATGAAAGTAACGTGAATATTAATTTAAAAATGTCATATTTATTCATATATTTCATAATTATAATATATAAATTTTTTTTTGAGAAATTCTATATTTTGATCAAATAGTTTTGATTTTATTTTTAAATTTAAATAAATTTTAATCATTTTTCAAATAATAAATTTTTTAATTCTTTATTTTATTTTGAAATATTTAAAATAGCACGAAGTGATAGAAAACGATTTTCATGATTGTGTTTTGTGATTACAGGTGATAATAGGTAAACTAATTACTAACCTTTAATATTAAATGAAACATTTAATTAGAGTGATGGAGAAGTGGAAGACCAAGAAGCCGAAATTTATGTTTTTTTAATTTTTTTTTCTCTTTAATGCTGACGTGTGAATCATTCGTCCGGTGACGAGACCCTATTTCTTACCAAGTTATGTCATCAGTTGGTGTCGGACCATAAAATCCGAACCTTTGGTAGATTATTTTTGAAAATGTTAAGCCTTTTACTAGTGGGGCCACAAAGATCCCCCGTAATGTGCATAAAATTTTATGGGGAATGCATATAGCAAGGAAGGAGTGAGCTGGCTTAGGATAAGTGCTAACTATATTTTTTGTCAATTCTTATCTCCTTCTCCTTTGTAATAATCATGAAAGATTTTTATTTCTTTATTTTTTTCCCTATGGAAAACAAACAAACAGCAGCACACAGACACGGAAACAGAAACTCAAGTATATATAAACACAAAAGATCACATCTTCTCTTCTCTGTGGATTGAGAAAGATCTTCAACCTTTCTCTGAAAATGTCGATTGCGATGGAGTTTAAGGCCGAGTTTAGTTCCTCATCGTCGTCTACTTCTTCTTCTTCGATCGGCAAGAACAGTAGTGACGATGAAGGCGGAGATAATGAAGCTGAGTCTCCTTACAAGGGTCCTCTTGACATGATGGAATCTCTCGAAGAGGTTTTACCCATCAGGTTTGGCTTGTGCCCGATTCTTTAATTAATGTCTGAATATTGAAATCTCTCTCTGACTTGTGTATATACAAAACGTTACAGGAGAGGGATATCAAAGTTCTACAACGGGAAATCAAAGTCTTTCCGGTGCTTAAAGGAATCTGAATCCTCTCTGGTGAAAGATTTTGGGAGACCAGAGAACCTTTATACTCGCCGCCGGAGAAACCTTCTTAGTCACCGGATTTGTAGTCAAGGTGGGATCTCGAAGAAACCCTTCAAGACTACGGTGACGGTGGTCGATGATTCGTGTTTAGCCTCTCCACTTCTGAAGAGGAGTCATCATATGAATCTCCCGCCGTTGCATCCGAGGCAGAGCAAAGAGTCTTTTGGTAATTGTGTTCCCGTTGTTGTTTCGCCACGTTGCTTCCAGACGCCGGTGAATAGGAACATCCATAATATTATTTATTAAAGAATATTCTATATTGATTTTTGTTAAGACCTTATTGAAGAATATGTTTGGACCTGAGCTAATTAGTTATATCAAGAAGAAGAATTAAACTTTTGAATTGATCACCTTTCTCTATGAAAATTTCCATTCATTTTTTTATTGTTTGTTTTTCATATTTGAATATATGGAAGGTTTGAATTACGAAGAAATCAATTATACTTTATGTAGTCAACGTTAATTAAAAAGTTAAACAGTGTACAGTATTTCATCTGTGCGTGTGCTAACGGTTTCGATTTTTTACAAGATATATGCCCACACTAACTTAGTATTATTTTTTTGTATAAAATAGAATAGTGAAATACGAATACATGGTCATTGGACCTTTTTTTTTAAGACAGCCGTTTCGAATTTTCGGTTTCCTTATTAAATTACTAGGTGAATACGAATACGCATGCGTATTGTGACGATTAAACCATTCAGTCTTATCTTCGTGATGGTTACCACTTACCATGCGATTTTGTATTGATAATTCCGGTAAGACTTAATGACTAATCACTGGAGAACATTAGAGAGATCTTTCAAAATCCTATAACATTTAAGAGCTTTCATAGTATATTCTTTACAAAGACTTTTTTAATTCCTCTGAAACTTTTGAACATATTACCTTTCTATATGAAGCTTTTCAAAAATATCTTTCAAATCTCTGTTATTATTATTACTATTATTATTAAAAGAAAAATCTCTTTTATTATTATTGCTTTTCGTATTTAAATTAAGAAATTGGGTTTAAATTATATACCAATTATAAGACAAGCTCTCAACGTAGTAAAAATCTTGAAGTATATTTTTTCAAAGCTTGTGCTTTCGGTTTTTGGAAGTTGACTATATTGCAAAATGGTTGGTTTATTTGTAATTCAAGGTCAAACCTCTTTTCATATGGAATGTTATATTTTAAATATGAATCTTTACAAACTGATTCCAGATCTATGATAGATTATTGACCTACGGTGTAGAACTCTCCCTAATCTTTAAAGAAAGAGTTACAGTAAAACCTTTATAAATTAATAATGTTGGGACCTTGAAAAATTATTAATTTATAGAGTTATTAATTAATCGATAAATTAATATTTATTAATTTATAGAAATAATGCGTTTAGTCCATAATATATTTTGGGGTTTCTTTAAAAAATAATGTTATTCTAAAAAAATTAAAAAATTTAATTGAATTTATTAATAAAAATAACATATACAAACCTTCAGTAATGAAGATGAATTTTTTTATCACATTACAATAGATTTTAATAACATATATTGAATATTTATTAAAAATGATAAATATTCATAAGTTCAAAACGTATAAAAAATAATAGTTACAATTGCGAAACTCAAAATGATATTATAATATATTTAAAAGCATTTAGAAATAAAAAAATTCATTGTGTCTAAAAATCTTTATAAATTTTGAATTTAGGTATAAAAGATAAATATCACTAAAATTGCGATACATAGTAAAAGTAGTGATACAACATTAATGAGATCTTCAGTTTAAATATAAAAAAAAATTATACTCATAGTTTAGTATGCTATCTTAGGTATATATATATGTGTATATATGTAATTATTAATTTATAGTTTCATTAGAACCATATATTTACACAAGGATTTGAAAAATATTATTATTTTATTAATTTATCGAATTTTGTTAAATTTTACACTGGCCCGACTTGGGATCAGATAAATTTATTAATTTATAATGATTATTAATTTATCGAGTATTAATTTATAGAGGTTCTACTGTATTCCAAACTATCCATTTACTATAATTTTATATGAAAATTTTATTTTATTTCAATTATATTTTTATTCAATGCTCAAACGTTACATATATACATTATATTGAGTAATTAGAAAAAATAACCTAAAAAAACTATAATTCACAAGATAACTAGTCGGTCTTATGTCCTCTTACTAGGACCATGGGCTAATCCACCCCTATTCAATTGTCCGTGCGTTAATCTGGAGATTCGAAAATTATGATATAGTATCCCTACAATCACCATAAGACGTTTCTCTGTGTTTTGCCTCACTCACACGGTACCACGAATGACTTCCCGGTAAGTCACCCATCATTTGACTACTCCAGCTTAAGCACGCTTAACTCTGGAATTCTCTCTGGATGTGCAACCGAAAAGTAAGTGCACTTTGGTGACATAGGTAGCCAAATCAATTCTTTTAACCTCTTCACATAAGTTTCCATATACCAGAAATCGGGATGTTACAATAATCATATTATATTTTGCTATGATATTTATAAATGATATACTATATTACCCTTGAAATAAAAATAATTTTTTTTTTGTCATTCCCTTTGCTTGTGGTCTTTTGCATTCATTTCCCCTTCTTTTTCTGCAATCATCTCATCTTCCTCTCTTATCCTTTCTTTTAGAGAACCATGAAACTTTCACTTGATCCATATTTTTCAATGCCTTAACCAAAATATCTCTAATTCGAAGTGATTTTGAAGCATGGTAATCTATCTATCTCCCATTCTTTTTTCAGATTTCTTTAAGATATCTCACTACAAGAAAAACATACATTGTTAGCGCAGAAACTCTGCTATCATATATAATATATAGCGAATTCGCAAATGCTATGTTATCAGCAGTTATGGTAGGTGCCACCCATACGATAGCATTTTTTTGTATGCTATAAAAAGTCACACTACGATAGCAATATTTGGATGCCATTATTTATTTTGTCGTAGGACTACTTTTTACTGCTGTAATTTTATGATGATTCAATTTTCGTACTATAATAGATCACTATACAATAGAAAATATTTGTTGCCATAATTTCTGTTTTCATGACATTTAGTTTTGTTGTAATACCCAATTGCATATTGCTATAGTCATATATTATAACTTTTTTTGTTGCTATTATATATATTTCATAGTGCTATCTTATAATGCCATCTGTAAATTTAAAACAAAACCATTTATATATAAAATCTCCAAATCAATCCAACAACATAACACAATTCCAAATCCAAAATACAAAAAACAAGTCTTGCATATTTAAAGTAGCTGGACCAAAGTTGCTTCGTTCCCCTGCAAAAAACATTGTCCTATATTACTTTTGCACATGAAAAAACCAAAACATAATTATCTCACTAATAACAAAACTTACCTCAGTTTATCAGTCAATAGATGACCAACTGATCAATTGGCCATGCGATAGACGAACCAAGTGCATCTCTCATATACTCAATCTCGTCTGATGACCTCCAAACCGCTGCATCATCTACCTTGACTATATCTACCCAAACTCGCACATAATTAGAACCCAAGCGAACGAAGTGTACCTTTTGCTTTGGATCAGTTGAATGCACCTGTCCTTCAGCAACAATTCTCTTCCTTCCGCTAATATCCATTAGCTTACACTTCTGATTTTCCTTGATAGCTCCTTTTTTTCGTTGACAAGTTGACAATATAAATTATTTACTACATAAGTGAGACATAACCATAATGAACTTCAGAACATATTTAAATCAAATCACCGGAGATCTTCGAAGGGGGGATTGTACAGATGTTTGAGTTTCCTTTACAATAGATTTTGGAACTTTTGTTGGAGACTTGTCACACGTTGCTGGAGATGCCTGCATATGCGATTTAGAACTTGTTTCTGGGGCTGTTTTTCCAACTACTGTTTTACTACTTGATGCAGAATTCTGAGTAAGAGATAGTCGTCTTGATGCGTCTGGGTTGTTTTCAAAGACGACTTTGCTGAAAGGCCATGCTACAAACGAAAGTAAACAGTCCTCTATGTATGTAACATTCATTGTAGGCCTCTATATAAATGTATTGGGTTCATTTACCAAATCAACAAAATCTTTTACTGCCTTTGGACCGAATGGAAGTCCATTCACAAAAGCTTTTGGATCTTGTGTGTGCCAACGGCCTTCAGCAACAACAACCTCATCTATAGACAGATCAAGTAATTTGCATTTGTTCAAAGAATTTGCTCTTGCACCCTATTAACACATTAATTAGATAATGAGTATTCAACTGATGATGAATCTGTACAAACTCATTAAATCATTAACAAATTATAAATTTACCAATGGTGCAATGTCTTCTTCTTGGACCCCTTCTTCTAGGTTAACACACTTCGCGGCTGGCCATGTAATCATATGCCCAACGGCTTCTTCAATTGTGAACATTTGACTAGCAGGTCTCCAAAGGAATGCTTCTGGTACCGTTGTACTGTATACCAATACTTTAACATCAGAAGGACCCAAACGACTATCATTCACCACATCATCCGGATCAGAAGATATAATATGTCCCTCAGCAACATTAGCATTATCACCAGTCCAGTCAATCAAGACACACTTTGGTTGAGCTTTTTTGTTCACACTCTATAAAAGTTGTAGTAGACAAAAAAAAAACAAATTAGACTAAGTAAGAAAGAAAATAACCAACTTAAGCTTTCTTATTCAGAACTTACTTTTGCTGCAGAATTTTCACCAAATTCAGCTTTTTCTTTCTGTCACATACGATAAGAAAATCACATTTTCTTTTATGTAATACTACAACAGCATAATGTACAAATCCGAAAAGTATATTAACTGTTTCTTAAGTTTGGCAATTTCATTTTCTAGCTCATTAACCTTGTGCTGGAGATAATGTTGATTCTCTTCCATTTCAGCCATACACTTGTGTTTAACTTGGAAACAAGCTAATTTGGTCTTACTCATATTTCTCCCCATTGCCCTCATTCGACCTGGATTATCAGGTCCTAAATGTTCGCTAAGTATATCTTGTCCTTCATTTGTTGCAACTGATGGATTACCAGAATTCACGATATCAGCTGCAAATATATTACAAAAAAAACAGTCAGTATAAATAAAATATAGTCTGTTACATATTACAAAAATAACAGTCAGTTTAAATAAAATTTATAACTCACAATCTTTTCAACTGCATTCGTATTCACTGGTGTCCCATCTTTTTTAGTTAGCGACTTGACCCACACCTTGAGTCTTGACATTCCGGCAGGATCTGAACTTCCATTTTTCTAAACCAAAAAAAAATTATCATGTAAAACACTTCTTAAGTGATGAGAATTAACAAAATAACTGTGAAATGCATACCATTTCTTCAGCTAGTGTAACCATTCCTTTCCTACTACAAGTGTGAGGAATCTGTTTGCGCCTTCTCTCCTTATAGCTATCGCTTACAACCTAACACATGATTACAAATATGTCATCTAATATCCCATAACCAAATCAATTAACCTTACTAATTACTTCAAACTTAATACCTTAAACTCATTGCTAGTTTTGATCTTGATAAATTTACACCAATCAGCTGGATTCACATTCTTAGGCCGCAGATTCATCCTTTATTGATTAGTCTTTACTTCACTAATCTCTTTAACCAACCGGGACTTTGATGACCTCCACAAACATCCCATTTGTTTAAGAACCACAGTCTTTTGGTACTCTTCGCCTAGATCAAACCTTACCTGCAATCAATCACACTTTATAAACAACCTTACATGTATTACTTGATTCAGTATTAAGTAATAATTAATGTAAAAGTTAATAAACGGTCACCTGGACAGATTTCTAGAGCACTGTCTTAACATCTTTAGTGATTTTAGTCCAATTCTCAATTATTACAGGAACATGTTCGCGTACCAGTGGACCTAGATACAAGGACAACTTCATAGACCCAGGACCATAAGGTTCTCCCATCATAGTGAAGTCCACATGTAATTTGTTATTTGGGTTCTTGGCGATGTCTTTCATCCTTGTTGGTCATTGCTGCCGCTAAGGCTTAGGTTGAACTTCAATCTCACATTCAGCGTCTTCCATATTGACTCCATCCTCACCCACTTCAGCCGTAAAAGTCCTTATATTCTCAGTTTCTCCCATATGCTCTGAATGCTGGTTCTCTTCTACAGGCTGGTGCTCTTCATCATGCTTATCTTCTAAAGGGTCTTCTTCTACCGGCTGCTCTTCTAAAGGCTCATCTTCTTCAGGATGCTGTGAATGCTGGTTCTCTTGTACATGCTTCTCTACTAGGTACACCGTAGCAATGAATTCTGGCTCATCATCAACTTTGGTTTTTCTTTTTGTTCGTCAACGTTTTTTCTTCATGTTAACTCAGCTGAAATAAAGGAAACAATAAAGAGTTAGTACACATACAACGAATTAAACTCAAACTAAATACACACACAACAGATTAAACCCAAACTCAATACACACCAAGAAACAGAAATGCAAATTCTGTCAATTACCAAGCAGTCATCAGTAGAGCAAATAAAAACAAGGGAAGTTAAAACTAAGGAACAAACTACATTTCAGACATAAATGCCTTCACAATCAGTTCTGGCATTTTCAGATTCTTCCATGTGAACGTCCATTTCCACATTTGATGGCAACGGCCCAATCTCTCCAATTCCTTCATCCAAATCTTTCTTATATCTTCTTGAAGGACCTCGCATAACAACATGCCAACTTGATTCCGCATTTTCCCTTAGATAAAGACCTGCTTTGCTTGCGATGCTAATATATATGGATATTTTAGGAAGGACACTTGACTCTGACTCATGTTAACTAGAGTAAAACCATCTTCTATCTTAACTCCATTACCCATTACGGCCAATTGACACCGGAAGAGAGGAACATAGTAGACATTGTAATCCAAGAGTATGATGTCTATTACTCTGCCGTAGTATGAGACCAAATCAACTACTTATGAAGTGTCTTTCACACTAGCCCTACAGACTGCCGTAGCCTCATAATAAACCCCACCATTCCGATTTTTTTCTATCAGCTGATCTTGTATGATACAGTTGCCCATTTACTATGTACCCTCTATATGACCGTGCACTAGAACGTGGCCCATATGCTAACCATTTTAGAATTTCTCCATGTCTGTCTGAATCAAGTGGTATCTATGAGAAAAAAAAACAAATTAGACGCAGACCAAACATAAACATGAAAGAACAATAGAAAACAAAAAAAAACTTGATATAACTTGCCTGCTTTTTTAACCAAGACTAGTAATTAACCCACGTTTTCGCGGAGCGGGGTAATTTTTTGTATTTTTTATAATTTAGTTTGAAAATTTTTGGTTTGATTTGTTTTTCTTTTTATCATAATTAAATTTTATTACATAAGATGATGATATAATTTCAGTGAATTATAAGTTTTTATTATTAATGTCCGCATCTTAATTTTATGATTTGAGTTTTCGATTATCTTGCGTATGAATATACATTCGGTTATTCAGTTTAATTCAGTTAAGGTTATTCTTTCTTCTGCGAAGAAGAAAATTATTTTGTATTTTTTTTTATTATAATTGTAAATTAAATTCTACTACAAATTAGTTTATGATTCTAAAGAATTGGTTTGTTAGTTGTATTTTTTCTTTTTTTCAATTGTTTTTTTAATATTGCAGAGATTTTAAATTTTAAACAATGATAGTTAATAATAATTTGTTTAGCTGGTAAAAGAAATTTCATTTTTTTTTTTAAATATTTTGAGTCATCATCAATATATAAAACAAAAAATACATTTCCATATAATAATATATTTAGGAGTAATATCTATTTCCTAAAATTTTGGTAACTAATATCTTGATTTGAATTATTGTCATATTTTTGTATTTTGGTAATTAAGATGATTAACAAAAATAATTATGGATTATTAGTAACAAATCAATATTATTGTAGAGATAAACATAAATCTATAACCAAACAGATTTCAGTGGCATAGATTATAAATAATAGGGTTTTTAAAGCATTTTTTAAAATAGAATTCTTAAATATTATTATAGAGATGCAAAATTCTCAGTATGCATACTCTATAACGTTAATGCATCACATCGGCATCTTACATTTGAGTCTTGTAGATGCTGAAGGTGCTCACTTGTACAAGATAAATAAGAATAAGGTTCATCAGATACTTTATCATAAAAATAAAAATGAGAAGAAAATAAGACATATATTAAACTTACTCCACATAAGGTTCCACGACAGCCATATTTTGGATGACAGCAAGATGGGCAATTTTATTATCCATTTCTGAAAGAGTAAATGAAGTGCCTGCTGATATTGAACGACCCTCAAGTATAGAACTGTTCTCAAAATCAGTGTTTCTATCTAGCTTTTCCTATACGTTTGTGGACTTGAAGAATTCACTACAAAACTGTATGCATTCTTCAGCGAGGTAACACTCAACAATATACCCCTCCGGTCTTGCAGGGTTTTTCACAAAGTCTTTCAGCACTTTCATATATCTGCGACAAGTTTTAAGACTTATAGGTTACCAATGAACAACAAAAAAGTGAAAAAAGTAAACTATAAACAATAACACAAAAAATACAATTCATACCTCTCAAAAGGGTACATCCATCTAAAATGGACAGGTCCACCTAACCTGGCTATCCTTCCTAGATGAACCGTCAAGTGCACCATGATATCAAAGAAATTAAACTTGGCAGAAAAAATCTTTCAAACATGCAGATGCTTTCAACAATTTCAGCTTCCATTACCAAAATCTGATCCCTATCAATAACTCGCTGACACAAGTGGTTGTAGAATGCACACAATCTTACAATTGCTAGCCTAGGACCTTTTGGTAACAAACCTTTAAGGGCAATAGGAAGGAGTTGTTGCATTAACACGTGATAGTCGTGTAATTTTAGACCTGTTACCTTACAACACCTCTAGCTATATTTGAACAGTATCCATCTGGTCCTTTGAAGTCAACAAGCCGAGTACATAATATTTTCTAATCTGTCTTCGAGAAAGACCTAAGAGCTGCAGGGAGATAAGTTCTTTTGTCTTGCATCCGAGGGTGCAAATCTTTCCTAATACCAAGATCCTCCAAATCTTTACGAGCATTCATACCATCCTTTGATTTCCCACAATGTAACAATGTAGATACAATACTTGCAGCCACATTCCTCTCTACATGCATTACATCTAAGTTATGCCTCACGGGCAGATCCTAACAAATACACAGAACACATACAATAATTAGAACGAAATTTAACCAAAGTTTAATGGATAAAATTATAAAGTAATCTAATATGGACATGACAACATACCTCCCAATATGGTAACTTGAAAAATATAGACCTTTTCTTCCATCGTGATAACTCATCCTCATCTCCTTGTACTTCGTCTTCCTCATCCTCATCTGACTCACTTGATAACTCCTCTCATTATAAGACCCCATTCCAGTACACTCAGTCCTTTTTCTCTTGCGTGAAGATCGTTTCAGATTTCCAAAGTCATTTTTGAAAATTTTCAGGTTTTTAAAAATTTCATGAGCAGTTAAAATCCTTCCCTTTCTTCCCTGTTCAGCTTTTCCATCAAACCATGATTTCTTTGTTGGGAATGTCCTGAAATCTACTGTACTTACTTTTATTAAAGTCGTAACATCGAGGTTTGACAATCGTATAATATTAGGTGGTTATAATGTTTTGCTAGAGACCGCTTATAATCTATAGATTGAGAATCTATTACTAATATTATATGATCCTACAGGGTCACACACCTAAGCAAACAGGATCATAAATAAGTCGGAATTTCATATTAAAATATTATGTATATATATATATATATATATAATTAGAGGTAAATTATCTTAATTATATTATGATCAATTAAAGAAAAAATGGGCTTGGCCCATTATTATACCTAATGCGATTAGGTTACGTCTTAATATATATATGTGCATAATGTTTTGATTTCATAATAACAATACAATTGCTAGCCGCACGAGAACGTGTTCTCGTAAACTGAAAAGAAAATTGTTTCTTCTTACGCAAGCAACTAAGAAAATCCAACATAGACAAAAGAGTTTGTCAAAACTCTGAGATTTGATCTAGCATCTCGTTCCGATCCAGTTTGTGTGCGTGTGGATACCGGTAGAGGCACGGCATTTGGAGTGCTCAACAACCTCGGTTTGTTTTACTCTTTATTCTGCTGCAAAACATCTAGGTAATTTTTGAAACCCTAGACCTAGATTTATTTCAGTATTTGCATGAGATCTTGCCAATTGAATTCATAAATTAATTTATAAATCGGTTATAAACTGGTATGAATTCCTACAGTGGTATCAGAGCCTACTTATTTAATACTGAAATTATATCTTATTAAATCTATATTTGATGTAGATGAAAATCTGGTATGTTTGATCTTATAATTAAAATAGTTTAATTGATCGTGTGTTTGTGTTAACCCTAATTTAATTATGGTGTTTATGAACATTAATGAATATTGGATATATATGTTTTTGGCAACATAAATATTCTGCATTAATAAACGGATATAGAGATATATTGTTTCGTTATCAATTACGTGTGCATGCAAAGAGTTTCTAGCACATGTTCATGCACGTATGATTTGAAATCCAACATGCGTTATTATAATATTTGATTGTCTGATCTTTAATTAATTTAATATGCATGTGCGATTTACCAGACCAAGTGAATCAGTCTTTGGTTTAGTTGGTTACTACGATTGGTTTAGTTCAATCGTTTTTGATTTTTTATTTAATTAGAATTCTAATAGGATTAGACTTTTAAATTAAATTAAAATTATCTGATAAATAATTATTTATTTTAATTAGATTAAAATTAATTAATTATAAATAATCCAATAATATATATATATAAGATATATATCTAGTTATATTTATTTTATATAAGATATAAATTTTAAATATAAACAAAAATGGACTAAAATTAATTCCTCAATTAATATCAAGTATTTTGATGCCTCTCCAATCTTATCAACTATCAAGGTTTGTTTCGTTGTATGATGGGCTTGTTAAGCAAGGTGTCTGCAATTACATGAGTGAGGTAGATGGTAATAGTTATCATATGAATTAAGATTGGTTTACTTGACTAAGCTATCAAAACGGTTTTGGGTTTAGAGGCATATGTTAGATTTAACATAAGATGTCTTCTAACAACCAAGAGTTATATTCAATATAATTAACAAGGTGTTGTTTACCTAAATAACTGGATATTCGGGCGATGAGCCAAACCTCACTTGGATTCTAGTGAGATATGGATCTTGGGTTATTATATTCAATTTGAGGGAAAAGTTGTTTTGAATATAATGTTAGTTTTCTTAAGTGTTAAGATTCTCTTATTCCTGAACATCATATTAATATT
>OVBI01001593.1:0-31482 GCA_900406495.1 Sisymbrium altissimum
ACTTTTCTTGTTTAAATTAAATTTTTTCCATTTTTTTCTTGTCACTATATCAATTATATGTCATATATAGTTAATTATAAAGATGACATCATTATTTTAAATTAAAAAGTTTCCTAATCTAATATTAAGTTAATGTTTGCTTAATATTAANTTCCTAATCTAATATTAAGTTAATGTTTGCTTAATATTAAGTTAATATTTGCCTAATATAAATTTATATATAACTTTCTTATCTTATATTTTAAATTAGAAAGTTTCATAATCTAATATTAACTTAGTTTTTTATTTAATAGAAATTTATATATAATTTCTTTATGTTAAATTTTAAATTAGAAAGTTTTCTAATTTAATATTAAGTTTTTTTGTTTAATAGAGATTTATAGATAATTTTCTTATTTTATGTATTTCTATTAACAATACAATTATAAAAGTTAAAAAATTTCATTAATTTATAATGTTGATCTGGAATACTACTATTAATTGTTTAACAAAAAATGAATCATATGTGGATACTCTCAATGGCATTTAACCTCAACTTTTATATATTAATAGAATATATTTTTTCTAATTTTGTTTGTCACCATATCTATTATATATTATGTATATTTAATTATAAAGTTGACATAATTATTTTATAGTAAAGAGTTTTCTAATCTAATATTAAGTTAATTGTTTGCTTAATAGAAATTTATATATAATTTTTATCTTTTATGTTAAATTAGAAAAATTCCTAATATAATATTAAGTTAATCTTTTTAATAGAAATTTATAGATAATTTCCTTATTTTATATTTTAAATTAGAAATTTCTTAATCTAATATTAAATTTTTTTGTTTAATATAAAATTTATAGATAATTTCTTTATCTTATAAATTTAGAAATTTTCCTTAATTTATAATGTTGATGTGGAAAGATACTATTGGTTGTTTTTTAAAAAATTAATCATATGTGGACACTCTCAATGGCATTTAGCCTCAACTTTTATATATTAATAGATATTGACAATAATTTTGTTTTCCAACTACACAGTTTTGGCAAGACCATGTAAGTTATTACTGTTCAATTATTTTTGTTTTATAAGAGCAATGCTTTAATAATTTCTATTCCAAAAATACAGTACTGGTACAAACCAGATATGTATATATATTTATATAACTGTTTTTAAAATCAAATACCTTACAAACACATATATATATATTAACTTGGACTGTATATTTGCAGCGATCAAGCAAGGAGCAAATGAAACTTGCATTGCGTCATGTGAACCACATTACAATAATAACGCCTGTGACACAAAGTGTACAACCGGTGATAATGCAGGAAAATATGCAGGAGGACAATGTAATCTTTCTCCAGGTGCAACAATATCAAAATGTTGTTGTTTCAAATAATAAAAATTGATAGTCTTACTAAATATTAATCCTTTGTAGACACTTTCAACGGTATTTAGCCTCAACTTTTATATATTAATATATATAGATAGAAATTTATAGATGTAGAATGATATTGTTGGTTATTTCAAAATTTTATTTCTATGTAGACATTTTGAATGACATTTACCTTCAAATTTTCTTGTTTAAATTAAATTTCTTCCATTTTTTTCTTGTCACTATATCTGTTATATGTTATATATAGTTAATTATAAAAGATGACATAATTATTTTAAATTAAAAAGTTTCCTAATATAATATTAAGTTAATGTTTGCTTAATATAAATTTATATATAATTTTTTTTATCTTATATCTTAAATTAGAAAGTTTCATAATCTAATATTAAGTTAGTTTTTTATTTAATAGAAATTTATCTATAATTTCCCTATGTTATATTTTAAATTAGAAAGTTTCCGAATTTAATATTAAGATTTTTTGTTTAGTAGAAATTTATAGATAATTTCTTTATTTTATGTATTTTCTATTAATAATACAATTATAAAATTTAGAAATTTTTCTTAATTTATAGTGTTGATGTGGAAAGATATTATTTATTGTTTAAAAATTTGTTAATCCTAAGTGGATACTCTCAGTGGCATTTAGCCTCAACTTTTATATATTAATAGAATATATTTTTAAAAAAATTTTTTGTCACCATATCTATTATAGATTATGTATATTTAATTATAAAGATGACATAATTATTTTATAGTAAAGAGTTTTCTAATGTAATATTAAGTTAATTTTTTGCTTAATAGAAATTTATATATAATTTTTATCTTTTATGTTAAATTAGAAAAATTCCTAATATAATATTAAGTGAATCTTTTTAATAGAAATTTATATATAATTTCCTTATTTTATATTTTAAATTAGAAATTTTTCTAATCTAATATTAATTTTTTTTTTGTTTAATATAAATTTATAGATAATTTCCTTATCTTATAAATTTAGAAATTTTCTTAATTTATAATGTTGATGTGGAAAGATACTATTGGTTGTTTAAAAAAAATTAATCCTATGTGGACACTCTCACATATCTAGATTTTTCTAATTAATTATAAAAATTAATTTATATCTAGATTTTTCTAATTAATTATAAAAATTAATTTATATCTAGATTTTTCACCCACGCTACGCGTAGAGATTTTCTAATATACTTTTTATAATCAATATAAATATATTTTAATTATATATTTTCTTTCAAAGTTATTAAAATAAAATATAATTACTTAATTAAAATATAGTTTCACACTCACATNACCCACGCTACGCGTAGAGATTTTCTAATATACTTTTTATAATCAATATAAATATATTTTAATTATATATTTTCTTTCAAAGTTATTAAAATAAAATATAATTACTTAATTAAAATATAGTTTCACACTCACATTAAAATCTATAGAATTCTCAATATATGACTAATTTTATAATTCCAGAAAGTTTCAAACAGAAATTAAAATATTTTTACAATTGACATAAATATTTTTTACAAATATAGCATATTTCAATTTAATATTTTAAATTTTTAGAATTTCTAATGNCTCTAATGCTGTAAATGATATTTAAAATATACTATTGAATATTGACTTCAAAGAAAAAATTTAATTTCCAGAATAAATCTAATCATATTGACAAATTTCAAAATTTGAGAAATTACGGATGATTATTAGTTGATTTGTAACTCTTAAACTAATGCAAACTCTCATAAAAAATGGTCCAATAATTTCTTTTATACCACATCATTTTATCTCAAATTCTAAATAAACTTTTTTCATTATTATTATTTTATTCAGAAATCCATCGAAACTCTTATTAAATACCCCAAACTCAATATATTAATTATTGTTTTGTTAAGTGACTCTAAAGTTTAATGCTGAAAATACAATTAACTTATTCAATTCAAATTAATAGATTTGTCATTATTATTGTCTTATAACTCGTTATATTAACTTATTAAAAGCTACTTATTTTTTAAATAAATCAAATATTAAAATTTATTAAAAATAATAATTAAATACTTTGATTTAATTTAATGTTAGAAGAAAGAAATTATAACTAAATCAATTTGAGAATCATTTGAGAAATAAGTGAAGTGAGTAAAAAAAATTGTTTATTAATTTTATAGTTAATTGTAATAATAATAAAAATTGAAGTATATATTTTTAATATAGACTCATGTTCATTATATTTAGATACTAAAAATTAAAATACACGATATTAAAAAATCAACTAAAACTCTTGAAGTAAAAAAGAAAAATTCAAGATATTTCTATTTTTCACAATTTAAAATCTCATATCAATTAATGAATTTTTTTAAAATCATATTTCATGTTCATAATATTTTTTCAGAACTTAAAAACCTTTTATAATAACTAAAAATATATATACAAAATACAATTAAGTTATGATGATAATTTGAAATATTTAGTTAGTTATTTAAAAATTAATATAGATTATTTTATTAATATAATATTTAATTGATTAATGTATTAAGATTAAAAGGTAGATAATGCACAATAAAATTGTCTCTCTCAATTAAAAAGACCAGGACAAGTTTGAAGGAATAATTCGTTGGTTTGATATTATTGGATATTACACTCTCTTTTTACCTACGTTTCTTTTAATGTTTATAATTAAAAACATGATTCTTCTGTCAATGTAATTTTTATGATAAAACCAATAAATTTGAGTTGAAAGATCAATAGTTTTGATATTTGAGATATTCTATCTTCATCTTTTATTTTTGTTTGCTTTGGTACGATACCTCCAACATTGTTGAGTCGTCTCCCTAGCCTCGTCATATTCTTGAGTCGCTTCACATCTTTTCCGATAGTTTACCGTGTCATCTATATTTGGCCATAAACGGCTAAATCACTTCACCACTACTTTGGATTTTAAGCGTTTTCCATTTTTTTCTTATATGAAATTTAAACATTTATCGATTTCCAGAGTTCGTTAGGTCACACAATGAATCTAAAAGGTTAGTTCCATAAAATCAACAGTCTCTCACTTAGACAATTACGATAATGATCAGTTTCCATCAAGTGACGGATAATTTTCTTATTTTATAATTAGAAATATTTCCAATTTAATATTAATTTTTTTAAATAAAAATTATAGATAATTACCTTATCTGATGTATTTTTCCATTAAGAATACATTTTTCATGATAGATTAATAAATTTGACATTTCATCAAAAAATATGAATTTATTCATAATTTTATTATCTTATATTAGAAAGTTTCGTAATCTAAATATTAATTTGATTGTTTGTTCAATAGATATTTATAGATAATTTTCTTATTTTATATATTTTTCTATTAACAATACAATTATAAAATCTAGAAAAATTTCCATAATTTAACTGTTGATGTAGAATGAAACTAATGGTTGTCTAAAACTTTTAAATCCTATGTGGACACTCTCAAAAGCATTTAGCTCAACTTTTATATATTAATAAATTAAATTTCTTTTCTTTTTCCTGTGTCTTCCTATCTAATATCTGTTATACGTATATAGTTAATTAAAGATGACATAATTATTTTAAATTAAATTTTTTCCTAATTTAATATTAAGTTAATATTTTGTTTATAAAAATTTAAATATATAGATTTATCTTATATTTTAAATTAAAAAGTTTCCAAATCTAATATTAAGTTAACTTTTTGTTTAATTAAAATTTATAGATAATTTCTTTATCTATAATTTTAAATTAGAAAGTTTCCTAATCTAATATTGTTTTTTTTTGTTTAACAGAAATTTATAGATAATTTCCTTATCTTTTGTATTTTTCCAATTAATAATACAATTATAAAATTTAGAAATTTTCTTTAATTTAAAATTTAGAAATTTTCCTTAATTTAAAATGTTGATGTGGAATGATACTATTGGTTGTTTAAAAAAATTTAATTCTATGTGGATACTTTCAATGGCATTTAGCCTCAACTTTTATATATTAATAGATAGATATAACAACAACATCTACATTGTAATTTGGAAACTTAATTTATTAAATAATTTATAGAACTTTGATATTTAGATATTGGCTTTCAAATTTCTAATACAACCTCTATTATCACATCTCTTCAGCATCTCACTCTTATGAGTTTTGTTTAGAAGATCTAGAACAGAGAAATTTTTATTGAGTGCCAATCGCCTATGAATCTTTAGAAATGCCTTCAGTTGCCTAACAAGCACGATGACCCAAAGAGATAGAGAGTAAGTGGTAGAAGTAGTTTGGTGAAGGATATGCCAATCATCAATCCGCCCAGAGAAATAAACCATTTTCTTGATATGAGAGACGAGCGCATTGGTTAGCTTAGGCTTCATAAGTAAAGCCGTTCCAGCATAAGGTCGAGAAAAAAAAACGAGGTGTGTGTAAATTGAATTAATGCAAAAATTAGAGAAAAACGATTTTAATGGCATATGAAAAAGGTGATTAAGGAATATTCCAATTTGTATCAATCAAGAAAGCCACACTTGTTATGACTTATGACACATGATATAGATATATGTTGCCTAAAACTAAAATTAGTAAATATAACTTTTCGGTATTTTGTCATTACCCTCAAAAAATCTTTTACGTTTTTTTATTACAAAAATGTTTTTGATGAGGGACGTCTATGACTATTACATACAAAAAGGTAACATGTAATCTTAGTATAATTTTCTCAAAAACTAGAAAACCTTTAACCAATATAAATTTCACTTGCAAATGATCCAAAAACTAACATAAAAGCAATTCTCCACTAAGTTACTTTGGTCTTGTGTTATTCATCATAGCAAATCAGCAAAGCATATATAACCAGTATAAAATTAAAATTACCAGAGCTGAAAGTTTTCAGATTTTTTATAACAAACAAATATTCAAACTTTCAATGCTACGTCATATGAGTTTTCTTCTTCTTCTTTTTCTTCTTCTTTTTCTACTCCATTAAACTTCCTTTAAAGGCAGAGAATCTAGGAAGACATCGATGATGGTTATTCAAAGATTTATCCTTTTCAGGATCTTCGATGACCTTGAGCTCACCAGAGTCATCACCAGATGATTTTTTACTCTTTTCGCTTTGACTTTCTGATGACTCTTCAAAACTTACCTCTCGTTCTTCTCTTATACTGTCTCTAAAGAGCTCGGCAAGTTTCTTCCTCCGCGGTGCTGGAGACTGCGAAAACGATACTCGAGGCTTCTCTTCTTCAAATAATGGGTTGTGAAAACGAGGAAGCTTCTCTGAGAAACTGCAGTTTGGAGTGCTTCCACGTGATGGAGTGAACTCTGCCCAATCAAGAACTCAAATCCTCAGTTTACATAAACTTCATAACGAAAGTCATTACGCTTCTCAATACACAAACCTTATATGTTGTCTTGACATTTTTTACGTGAATTTAAAAAGAAAGCAAATTTAGGTTAAAAATAAAAATAAAAAAAAATAAAGCAAATTATTATGTCTATAAGAAGAAGACAAAAAAAGACTTTTGGAATTCTAATATTAGTTAGAGACAAATGAGACAGTCTTACTTACAAATTCGGAGGTGTAAGTGTAACATACCTCCATTGACGCTGTAGAAATCGTCTTCGGAATCGGATTGTTGCCATTGATGTGAATCAAAAAAGGTTTCATCTTTACTACTTCCTGATACATTAGAACAATTTACACATTTCAAGACTTCATAAGAAGAAGAAGAAGACATTCTTAACAAATCTCACCTTGGGACACGACGCGAATGTTACATCACTATAAACTCTCTAATTTTTCGTACAAAAAAATGGAATAAACCGGAAGACTCGGAACCCATCAAATTTTACGACTGGAAATTAACAATGACACCCAAATTATAGATATAAAAAAAAGTTTGTAAACAAAAAAATCTCTCTGTGTTAACGGGAACAAAAGTCAACGATTGGACAAATCCATTTAAGAACATGACTTGATCATGATTTTAAAAAATAAACAAAAATTTTGGAAAAAATTAAAAAAAAAAAAAAAATTATTCATGGAAACAAAATCAATGAGAGACTATCTTTTATAGACTTTTTGATATTGTCTTACTACAAAACAGCTCAAACTATGATATTTTCAGACTATGAACTGTATCAATTTAAAGAGGTAATAATCATCAGAGAAAAAAGCTGTTCTGTATCAATCACATCGAAGATCGAAGACAGTCAAATTAAAAGGAATTATAGAATAAAATTATAAAAATAAAGTACCAAAGCTTCTCTTCGAGATATTTCACTTGAGTTACACCGTTTTCCGCCGTTTTCGGTGCAGCAGCCGGAGCCAAATTCTCCTTAATCGGCGATTCTGAGGGTAATGTATATATTAACAACACATACTTTCATACATTGTGTGAAAAAACAACAACATATGTTTGTTACTTGGGGACTACGAAACCGGGTTCGTAAAACAATATAAAGAAAACTAACAAATCTTTTGAATACATCGAAAAGGAAGCATGCATTACGTAGAGATTCATCAGACAAGAGAAAATAGCATTAGAGAAGTATTTTGCTAGTTTATCAACTTCTTTATTGCTTTTCTTTGATGACCACTAAAACTGAATTGATTGAATACAAATTAGTATTTTTCAATGCTTACATTTCTTGTTTGCATTTATAATTGCACTTCCATAAAAACTAAAATTTTATAGTTTCTTCTAAAACTGAACACGCATTATATTGGTTAACACAATCAAAACACGAGTTGATTTGTCTTTAGGCTTTTCTTTTAACAGGTAAGATCTTATTACCACATCACAAGATCATATATAAGGTTTCTGTTGATGAAGAAAAATCTTCTTCCAAAAAATTGTTATATTGAATTTTTTGCAGGCTAATTTATTTTTCATGTAAGTCCAAATTTTTTACAAATTTGCTATAATATGGCAGCTGTAAAACAAATAATTTATACATCAAAATTGAAATTTACATCTGAAGTCACTTGTATGATTTTTAAGTATATAAATATTATATATATTTTATTTGTGATACCATACTGAGACTTAATTATCATATTTAATTTAATTCAGTGAACTCTATTTCTAGTCAAATTTAATTAATTTTAGTCAAACTCAAATTAAATTTTGGTCAACTTCATATGAATGAATATATAATCTTGTTTTTTTTATGGTAAATTTAAAAATAAAAGAGAATCCAGTCGAAAAATGAGACTATTCAACAAAAAGTTATATAAATAGAGTTTTTCTTGAAGGTTTAAAAAGTATAAACTCTATTTTACTCAAAAAAATTAATAGTCAAAGAAATATAATGGGTATCACAAAACCATATGCGATTCTTTTTCTGACAGTAATATTGACAACAATTTTGTTTTTCAACTACACAGTTTTGGCCAGACCAAGTAAGTTATTAGTGTTCAATTATTTTTGTTTTATAAATGCTTTAGTAATTTCTATTCCAAAAATATAGTACTGGTACAAAACAGTACAAAACAGATATGTATATATATTTATATAACTGTTTTTTTAAATCAAATACCTTACAAACACACACTTATATATATATTTTCTTGGACTGTATATTTGCAGCGATCAAGTAAGGAGAAAATGAAACTTGCATTGGGCCATGTGAACCACAATACAATAATAATGCATGTGACAGAAAGTGTACAACTGATCAAAATACAGGAAAATATGCAGGAGGACAATGTAATCTTGCTCCGGGAGAAACAATATCGCAATGTTGTTGTTTCAAGTAGAAGAAATCGATACACTTATTATCATTACGCATTTAGAAATCGATATATAATAAAATAACTTATCTTATTATCATTTAGATAAATGTTATATAGTTTATTACGCATTTTGATGGTGAAGAATTTAATGAAATAATATTAATATTAACATATTAGCGTTTTTATAATAGGCTGACCCGTATTTTATAATTTAATTATTATTTTGTCAAAATTATAAATAGAGTTTAATCAGATTGATATTAAAAATTAGAACTATCTAAGATTTTCTTATAAGATACTCATTGTATACATATGTTTTTTTATAATTAAAGGTTAATTAAACTCAATTAAACAATGATAAATAAAACATTGAAACTTTAAAAAAAAACATAACTTAAGATTAAAAATAACTTATCTTATTATATAAAGTATCAACATTCAAAGTTAGTAACTCACAAAATCATGACAAGTGGCAATCTGATGATTTAAGATGTTGACAGTGTTAAAATTTATTTTATTAGCTAAATTCTTAAAATTATAAAAGAATAAAAAAATCTAAAATTACAAATTTAGAAAAAATTATTTCCTTTATCAATAACCAAAAAAAAAAGTAAATCAAAAAAGTAAATCATTAAGAAAAAAAGATTAAAAGGCTTTTCAAAAAAAGAAAGTTTTTTCCAAAAATAAAATTTACAAAAAAAATATTTATAAACGAAAAATAATTTAAAGAATTTTCATTTCCTTAGAAATCATAAATTTCAAAAAAATAGAAATAATCACCCTTATATAAAGATATCTATTCTATGACAACTTTTCATCAAACACAAAATACAATCCTAAAAATTCGATCATACGTTAAGAGTTACGAACCAATATTATAAACATGAAAAAAGAAAAACATAAGAAACTTTATTAATTAATAATGGGATTGTAATTTTGCAAAAAAAAAAAATATCTCAAAAATATAAAATTTTCTATTTATGGAGCTTTAGTTGATTTTTCATTTTTTATAATTTAAATCTAAATATTTTATATTTTATCTTTTTCTGTATTTGAATATATATAATGGACATGAGATTGGGTTATATATATAAATATATATATATATATATTTCAAACATTCTTATTATTATTTTAATAATTTTATATATAGTAGATTATGCATTATTGTAACTAATTGTGAAACTAATAAAACAAAATTGTTTAATTACTTTACTTGTTTCTGAAACTGATTTATTTATAACATCTTTCATTTAATATTAGATTAAATAAAAGTATTTAGTTTTTTATAATCTTTAATAATCTTCTATTTATTACCGTAAAATCAATAGTTTTTGATAACTTTTAGTAAGTTATAAGACAATCATAATAACTTGATTTGAGTAAGCTAATAGGTTATTTAACCCAAAAAATAATATATTGAGTTTGAAATATTTATTAAGAGATTTGATGAATTTCTGAAGAAACAAAAAAAAAATTCATTTAAGACTTCAGATAAAATATATGATGTGAGATAAAAAATTATTGGATTATGTTTAAGAGAGCTTATATTTAGTTGAAGCGTTATATGATCTGCTTATAATAATCACTAACTTTTCGAATTTGAAATTTATCAACATTATTGGATTTATTCTTGAAATTAAAAAAATTATATTTAGTTAATATTATATAGCAAATAAATATCACATTTTAAAACATTAAAAAAAAATTTAAAAAATTTAAAATATTAAATTGTATTATTTTATTTTAAAAAATATTTTTAAAAATTTAGTGAACATTTTTGACATTATTTAACTGTTATATTAATATATGTAAATTAAGACAATTTATATTATAATATATATATATATATATTTTTTTTTTTACTATTATAAATATATAAATAATATTTAACAAATATAAAAGTAATATTCAACAACTAGAAAACATTTAACCAATATAAATGTCACTTGCAAATGACCCAAAAACTAACATAAAAGCAATTCTCCTCTAAGTTACTTTGGTCTTGTGTTGTTCATCATAGCAAATCAGCAAAGCATATATAACCAGTATAAAATTAAAATTACCAGAGCTGAAAGTTTTCAGATTTTTTATAACAAACAAATATGCAAACTTTCAATGCTACGTCATATGAGTTTTCTTCTTCTTCTTTTTCTTCTTCTTTTTCTTCTCCAGTAAACTTCCTTTTAAGGCAGAGAATCTAGGAAGACATCGATGATGTTTATTCAAAGATTTATCCTTTTCAGGATCTTCGATGACCTTGAGCTCACCAGAGTCATCACCAGATGATTTTTTACTCTTTTCGCTTTGACTTTCTGATGACTCTTCAAAACTTACCTCTCGTTCTTCTCTTATACTGTCTCTAAAGAGCTCGGCTAGTTTCTTCCTCCGCGGTGCTGGAGACTGCGAAAACGATACTCGAGGCTTCTCTTCTTCAAATAATGGGTTGTGAAAACGAGGAAGCTTCTCTGAGAAACTGCAGTTTGGAGTGCTTCCACGTGATGGAGTGAACTCTGCCCAATCAAGAACTCAAATCCTCAGTTTACATAAACTTAATAACGAAAGTCATTACGCTTCTCAATACACAAATCTTATATGTTGTCTCGACATTTTTTACGTGAATTTAAAAAAAAAAAGCAAATTTAGGTTTAAAAAAAAAAAGAAAAGAAAGCAAATTATTATGTTTATAAGAAGAGAAAAAAAGACTTTTGGAATTCTAATATTAGTTAGAGACAAATGAGATAGTCTTACTTAACAAATTCGGGGGTGTAAGTGTAACATACCTCCATTGACGCTGTAGAAATCGTCTTCAGAATCGGATTGTTGCCATTGATGTGAATCAAAAAAGGTTTCATCTTTACTACTTCCTGATACATTAGAACAATTTACACATTTCAAGACTTCATAAGAAGAAGAAGAAGAAGACATTTCGAGTTAAAGAAACCACACACGCTTAAAAAAATCTCACCTTGGGACACAAATGTTACATGACTATAAACTCTCCAATTTTTCGTACAAGAAAAATGGAATAAACCGGAAGACTCGGAACCCATCAAATTTTACGACTGGAAATTAACAATGACACCTAAATTATATAGAGATATAAAAAAAGTTTGTAAACAAAAAAAACTTTCAATGCTTTTGAGAATTCGAATCATTATTTAAGCAACTAATAGTGGAAGAAATCTCTCTGTGCTAACGGGAACAAAAGTCAATGATTGGACAAATCCATTTAAGAACATGACTTGATCATGATTTTAAAAAATAAACAAAAATTTTGGAAAAAAATTAAAAAAACTTATTCATGGAAACAAAATCAATGAGAGACTATCTTTTGTAGACTTTTTGATATTGTCTTACTAGAAACAGCTCAAACTATGATATTTTCAGACTATGAACTGTATCAATTCAAAGAGGTAATAATCATCAGAGAAAAAAGCTGTTCTGTATATCAATCACATCGAAGATCGAACACAGTCAAATTAAAAGGAGTTATAGAATAAAATTATAAAAATAAAGTACCGAAGCTTCTCTTTGAAGAGGAAAACGACCAACGAGATTTCACTTGAGTTACACCGTTTTCCGCCGTTGTCGGTGTAGCAGCCGGAGCCAAATTCTCCTTTATCGGCGATTCTGAGGGTAATGTATATATTAACAACACATACGTTTCATACGAGATTGTGTGAAAAAAAAACAACAACATATGTTTGTTACTTGGGGACTACGAAACCGGGTTCGTAAAACAATATAAAGAAAACTAAATTGAATAAATCGAAATGGAAGCATGCATTACGTAGAGATTCATCAGACAAGAGAAAATCAATACCGGATATTCTTTTAGTAGAGGGAGACGTAAAACTAGGTTTCTCCGGAGCAACACCGTTCTCCTCCGCCTTATCCGGTGAATTATCCACCGGAATAGAGTAATTATCTTTCCTTGGAGATTCGGCGATTACCATGGTTGGTATTTTCACGAGCTTCTTCGATGGACCAGTCCGAGTTTTTAACTCACGGACACGCACGTTCCCATTAGATTAAAAAAGGTAAACTGTTTTTTAAAAAGAAGATCTTATTAGAGAATCCACGTTTGATATGTATTGCTTCGCACGCAGTCGGAAGGATTTGGCCGGCCGATTATTATAAGTTTATAACTCTAGTCCGAGAGGCCTTCTTTTTTATTTTACTTCGCGTTGATATCGTCCGCGCTGTTAGTATGATAATGGGGCCTATCAGAATGACGTGGCGCGGTCATATATTATTAACTTTGACTGTGTGGTAAGTAAAGAGTTTTCCTAATTATTTAAACTAGGTGAGCTCCTGACTCCGCGCACGCGCGGGGTTCTATTTATTTACGTTAATATATTTTTGATGTTTTCCTTTTATTTATATATATTTGTTATTTTTTACGTCCAAACTTTTTTGTAAATTTATTGTCCTTGAGAATTGTATATATGTAAAAATAATTATAAAGTAAAGATAAACACTCTAAACAAAAAAGAAATAGCTACGAACGACAAGAAAAAAAAACCAAATTAACTGTAATTTTAAAATTTCGAACACCTTGTATATTTTAAAAAAAATTCAAATTCATAAATCAAGCTGTCAATTCTTTGTTTTCTTTTTGGAGGAGGTATCTTCTTTTTTCTCTCAGTTTCCTGTGCAAGAAACACAAATTTAATTATAACAATCATATATGTTTACTATTTTTTGATATTTGAATGTATTGTTTTATATAATGTTCTATAAGTGTTTACCTTTTTTTCCTTCATGTTACGCTTCATATGTAGTGGTTGTCATTTGTCCTCTTCATCGTCACCTAGAGATTAAGATATGTATTTTTCCACGACACTTTAATAATTTTGTAATTTTTTATTTATATAAATTATTTTTTTCATAAATACTTACTTTGAGTGATAGGAAGACCACGGAAAGCTTCTTTGTACACAATATTTGTGACGTACTGTTTCCCTTGTTTGTTTTTTGAAGTGTCTAGCACTTGAAGTCCCTTCGGTGTGGTGACCCTCGAGAGTGCAACGTATAGTTGTCCGTGGCTGAAAACCGGTTTAGGAAGGTATAATGCCACCTTTTTCAGAGTTTGTCCCTGACTCTTATTGATGGTCATGGCATAAGATAGGCGTACGGGGAACTGCCTCCGTTTAAGGGTGAACGGGTGTTAGGTATCTTTAGGAGACAATATTATTCTTGGAATCAATACTTTGGTCCTTTCCTTGGTGTCTGTGAGGATCTCTGCTTCGATAACTTTATTCCCCATGTGGGTCACAATTAGCCTTGTCCCGTTGCATAAACCTTTGTATGGATTCAGATTTCTTATCAGCATGATGGGCGCACCAACTTTCAGGCAGAGTCGGTGTTGTGGTATTCCCGGGAATTCTAACGAATTCAAATATTCCAATGGGTAAGACATCTTGATTTTGTCTTCTTGTGCTTCGTCTTCGCCGACACTGTCTCCACTGTAGTAGTCTTGTTGGAGGCCTGGTAACTTTGACAGGATGTGATTGTTTATCTCGTCCACGGTCTCATTTCTTGGTGTTAATATTGCGGCCTCAATAAGTTTCTCCCTTTTTGTGAACGTCTCGTTTAATTCAGGATAAATAGATCTACGTAACACCTCCATTGGATCTCTATCATTGGGCAGCATGAACAACTCATCTATTTCGATTTCATCTTCTTCCTGATATTCTACTCTGCCATTGATTTTCTTAGGAGCATTCCCGTCTCCAACTTTGAGGATCCATTTCGCAAACTCTTTTTCGTCGGGATCCACTCTCATGTTTTTTGATAACTTGAACTTAACACATGAATCCCAAAGATGAGACCGGTTTATTGCAGCGGCGACTGTCTCTTGTCTTGTCCCCTGTGGTATGACCGGTAGTATCTGCCTGAAATCTCCTCCGAAGAGTATCGTTTTACCTCCAAAAGGCTTATCAGCTGCCGTATGATCACTTTCTGATAGTATATCCCTCATAGTTCTATCTAACGCCTCGAATGCGTGGCGGTGTGCCATGGGTGCTTCGTCCCAAATAATAAGATCGATCTTAGCAAGTATATCTGCTTTAGCCGTTCCTTTCTTGATAGCACAGAAACTATCCTCATGCAAGTTAATTGGGATACTGAATCGAGAATGAGCTGTCCGTCCTCCTGGCATCAGCAAGGCAGCGATAGCAGAGGATGCAACAGGTACGACTCTTTTTTCCCTAGATCTTAAGGCAGAGATGATCGTTTTATACATAAACGTTTTCCCAGTTCCGCCTGCTCCATACACAAAGAAAAGCTTCCCTTCTTTTTTAAGCACTGATTTTATGACCTCATCATAAATTCTCTTCTGCTCAATGTTTAGTTTAGGCAGCAAAGTGTCATGAAGTGCAGTTTCCTCCGCTACGTTGAACTGAGATTCTTCATTTAGGTGTTTATTGTTGAGCTCATCCAGGACTGTTTGATTTGGTTTTGGCATGTCTTTGAAATCGTTCAAGGACCTCCCATACTCCCGGAAGATAACCTCAACATCTATCAAAGTGTATGCTTTCAGCTGTGATTCCTCTAGCTCTAAGTGTGGGAAATTCAGAGCTCTCCTTTGCTTTCTCAATTGGTCTTCAGCCATATATTTCCAACAATGTTCCCAGAGCTTATTTGGTTCAGATACCTCGCAGTATATTAGGAGCAACACAAATAGGCAACGGAGCAGATATGGAGAAGCCCATTGGGCTGACTCATCCATAACTTTGTGCCATTCTTTATCCTCATCTAGGAATCCTCTAGCGTAGCATGCCGCCTTATAGCTTTCATGTAAAACTCCTCCAACTGTTTTCAGGTCATTAAAGCTTTTTGGCCCTCTGAGAGTGTTGACCAAGATTCGTAGGTAATATTTATCACCAGATGCTGGGTGTATGTTGACGATTCTCCCGATGTTCCCTTTTATCTTTCGTCTTTGAAACATACTTATTGAATTATCCCAGATGAAATATTTAGGTAGCTCTACGTACCTCATCTTCCTTACATCCGGGTACATTTTACAGAGTTCGAACCACTCTGTCAACATCGTCCTGCCATGTCCGTACCGAGATTCAACGTTCTCGAGATCTTCGTCTTGTCCAAATATTGCCGTTTGCTCTCCTTCGAGGTGCACTGGGAGTTTTACAACCGCTGGGTGATGGTGGTGAATATCAAATGCGAAAATTCTCCACATCGATTCGCACGCTGATAAGTACCGACAGTCTAGATACTCAGTGATTTCATTACGACTTTTACCCGCTTTGTCATCTTTACTGCAGCTAGGTGCTCCAGAACTTCCTTCTTGTATAACTGCAGTTGCTCTATCAATACCTTTTGTGATGTATTTGAAGAGATATTTGATAGCACTTGATTTGCTGCACCATTCTACGTTTATATGTGCTTTGTATTTCTTTAATATTTCCACATTATGAGGGACGACAAACTGGTTATCCAGTTTTGTGTTCCCTTTTGTTACGAATCTTCCGTCCTGACTTCTTTTGTAAAGGATGAAACCCTTATCATCGACTTTAGTTAAAGGCACAAACTTCTTTGGGTAGTTTTTCGAACATTCTCCTTTCTCCATACAGGGTGAAGTTGCCCTGTCAGCACCGCAGGGTCCATGCATCATATGTTGCTGCACAAGGTTGTATCCCTCTGGGTCGGTGTTTTTGTCGGGTATCTCAGCCGATATTATTTTGTCGATTTCTTCGGAAGTTGGCATCACATTCCCCTCTGTTAGCCATAACAAAATGTGCGCATGTGGAAGCCCTCTTTTTTGGAACTCTATCGTGTATACCACTGCATATGGTGTAAAAATTTACATATAGTTATTAACTGTGTGAATATTAAAACAGTTTCATCTAATATATTGTTTTAATTATAATACCTGCAATTGGTTTTGAGAAAAATTTCCCTTTGTTGAAGTCTTCCAATAGCTCGTCAAGTTTTATTTTGAAGACACGGCATTCAAGGTCAAGCCTATCGTTTGGAATGTCATCACCGTACGTTTGCAAGTGGTTTGTAATTTCTTCCCAGTTTGGATTACATGTTATTGTGATAAACAGATCCGGGTTCCCAAACCAACGGCAAATTGCCATTGCGTCATGGTATTTTTCAACCATGTATCTTGGACTTCCTGTGTAACTTGCCGGTAATATTACCCTCTGTCCTATAGACTTTGCATCGGTGTCTCCCCGTGTTACTGCATCTCTTATATTATTGTACAGATCAGCTCTCAACTTCTTCTGGTTGTTACGGTACCATCTTAGACGTTCTTGCTCAATCGACGTGTAGGCGTCTACAATATATTGATGCAGCAGACGCTTTGACCGCACTATTGTCATCCCTTCAGTTAAGCGCGTTTGGATCTGATAAGCATAAAATTCACGCTTTGTGACGAACTTTCTTTTCCTTTTTTTCCCATCTGGATCAAATGTCGGTATTCCTTCATGGTATCCAATGTCGCCATATGGAAATAATAGCGGATATTGCAAAGACATAAACAACGGGTTTATGTCGCTTATTTGTTGCAGTCCTTCTGACTTGTGGTTCACAATAACGTCCCTTTCTCCTGTAGTATTTTCAAAATCCCCGACTATTAATCCTGCTATCTCATCGGATGTTGGCGTATCGTACTGTCTACCTCTTTTCTTTTGTCCGATCAAACGAATGCTGAATTCTTCAGACTTCCCTTCTTCGTATATATCTCTAGCTTTTCTGAAAACTTTTGCCAGACAATTATGTGTGTCGACCATATTGATGAGGTCATCTATGATGGTCTCCTCTATATCTTTGTCTTCGGCTGTTTTGTTTACTGCTGATAGCCTATTCTTTTTCTCGTTTGCGGTATCAAAGATATACAATTGCAGGTAACGTGGCGGCTCTCCATGTTCAGGCAGCAATGAACCTATCTGGTGACAATTCTGGCCGTGGATCCTGTAAGTAAAGGGTCCTCCTCCTTTATACATGACCTTGTGATCTAACTTTGCACCCATAGATGTAAAAGCGAATAAGGAGTTAAGGAGTCGTATGTTTTGTTGGTAGTTTTTTGATTCACTTATTAGGTTCTTCAATACTTCAGGGGGTTGTTTTTCCTGTGGAAGTTTGACCCGACCTTGTTGACAACATAGAGTGAACAGCGGTGTTCTGTTTTTCCCTTTGGTTCCTTTTTGCTCTTTTTCAAACATCACAGCTTCACATGAAGGACAGTATACAATTCCATTATGTCCTTTTTTTTCACGCTTTGATTTTCCTTTCCTGTTTTCGTCTATATTTCCTATTGTTAAATTTATGAATTCAAGAAAAATTAGAGGTTAACATATTATTTTTCTAGTGTATGGTAAATGATAATATATATGAATTTAAAAATATTTTAATTGTGTAATTTTTTTTTGTCAACTGAATTAAACATGATATTAATTAATATGATCTAAACTAAAATATTGTTTTTTATTATTTTTTTAAAGTCTTACGTCTGTCTTATCTTAATGTTACTTTATCTTATAAGAATATTTATATTTGTTTTCATTGCATAGTTGTTAGGTGATTTACTTGTTCTTTATTTGTCTATATTTTTTACAGGCCTTATCAGTTATTTTTTGTTTTTAGAGGGCATCAATTCTTGAATTTTTTTTTTACTCTTTATTTTGGCAGGCAATGATTAAAACACTTACAAAAAAAAAAATCAACAATTGAGTTTTATTATGATTTTATATGAATTTTTTTTACCTTCAATTGTTGTCATCAATTTCTTTTTAATTTTTTCTTGTTTCGTTATCTGCATACAATTGCTTTAATAAAAATATATGTGTTTTTGGCTATTGAGGTTTATAACTCCATTTGGTGTGGTGTTCCGTGGTTTTAATTGATGAGTAGTAGTAGTTTACCTGTATCGAGAAGTACTGACTGGACAGATTGAGTCGTTGTCGAGGAGGATGGCCAAAACTGGCTTCTATGTGTTTTGCTTAGTACAGGATTTTGGTTTCTTTCATTGGCTTTCCCTGTTTGATCGGACCAATATATGTTAAATACAGTGTTGTCTTGTCTTGTTTAATGACTTCAAAATATTTGTATGCGAATTGAGTTTGTGTCACCTTTGTTTAACCGAGACATTCTTCTTGCTTTAATGATTGCGCTCCTATTTTCTCGTGCTTGTCTCTGAGCTTCTGATATGAATAATAAATTTGACAAACAATGAATAGGCTGTTATTACAATAATCTATTTCATTTAAAACTTTGGTGATTCATTTTACCTCGAATTTCAGCAAGAGACTTGGCCTCTTTGATTTTTGGTAATGCTGACCCTGAAATTATTGAGCGGTGGTTTTAAATTATGAGAATTTGTTTGGAAATTTAGTCGTTTTGGTTAATATGTGTAAGAGACAAAGTTAAATATTGGGTAATCACTGACCTGATAAAGACTCCATAGGTGGTACTATTGTATCTGTTCTTTGTCGACTTCGTTTTCCGGGGTTTTCATTTTCTGTCTTCTTCCGCTTCTTTTGTTTACCCTTCTCTCCATCCATATCTGTTCGGAGCTATTTTGGAGTTTCGCATACGTTATTGGTATATTTCTTTGTGAAATTTGATTTCTTTTGTGATGCTGTATTTTGAGAACGATTTGAGTGGTTAGATGTTTATTTGGGTATATTGTGTAAGTGTTGTTTATTGCGCTCTAATGACGGCGTCCTTAAGTTTTCCCTAATATTTGAAACCGTTCTTGACTGAGTATTTACGTTTCATATTTATGATGATTAGGAATTGTTAGAGGTGAGGAAGTCTTAAAAAGGGTCTGGTAGTGAAGATATACGAGGCCTTAACTTTAATGTTATTAAGTGTGTTTCTACGTTTTTAGCCCATTATTTTTAAAATTTAAAGCATAAATCAGTAAACTGGGCCGTGAGACATTAGCTTATGAGGTTTTCCAGGTTTGAGCATAGTTTTTAGTTGGGTTATTATAAATTAGCAAATTTGATTTACGTTATTTTCACTTAGATCATGTTTTATATTTGACGTCGAATATTTTAATAATCAAATGAAGACAACTGTAATTCTAAATTTATGTAATAAACGTTCTGTTTTCTCACTGTGAGAAGATCATATTACTTTAACCCTGTACTATGCCGTATCTATGTCAAAAAAAAATTCTTATATAAGTTAGTTTTGTGCATTTGAGATTGTGTTTTTATTCAAGAGAGTGGAATTTATGGTCTTTGTAATGATGGAAGTGAAAGAAAATAGGTATTGGTTACTGTGGAAAAATGTGTTTGTGATCAAGTTGTGACCTTTTAAAAGTATTGTCTCATCCTTCAGCGTATTGCTTGACTTCATGCTGTACGTCTCAGTTGCTAGGTTCTTTGGTTGCAAAGCTGGATGCAGTAGAGTAGTGTTGTTTAATCTAACATCTTTAGAAGCCAGTGGTTGTTTCAAGTCGGCAAAAGATTAATTTTAGCTTCTGCATGAAAACTCTTCTTCCGCATGAACTTAGAATTTGTATATTAATTTTTTTTCGTAAGATTTGATTTTAAAACATTATCAAACTGTGCAAAATAATATTATTAAAAACTGAAGTGTCCTGACTGGTGAGTTTGGGGAAAACAAAAAACAACTGAAAAATGAAAAGATAGATAGATGTAATTAGACGTTTGCATCTCAATTACATCATGAAGATAAATTTGGCCATTTGTTTGAAGCAGAAGCACTTTTCACATGTGGTTGACATGTCATTGATATGACATTCTTCCCCTGGTTCGAGCTTCATCATTGAGGTCAGGTATTCATGTTTTCTCTCCACTCTTATTCCATGCAGGGATCGCTTAATCTTCTTCCAGCACATATCTGCAACGTCAGTTTCCTCCATCCAACCAAGCTTGGCCAGGTACTGTTCACCCTCAGCAATTCGATCATTACACAGGAGTAGAATTCCATAAAAGTAGATGGACTCGGTGTGGCCTCCATTTGCTGCCACGCTAAAGTGATAGAATGCATCATTTGTGTTGTTTTCAGTGAAATAAAGTACAATACCTTGAACGAAATTAGCTTGAAGGTTTCCGTTGGCAATGCACTTTTCCATTAATTTGGAATATTTGTTACTGAGTAGTGGCTTCTTCACAAAAGGGGTTAAGTTAAGGTTGCGGTAAACCTCCTTGTCTCTTGAGTCTTTCATATCTTTGCATGAGCATATGGTGTTGACAAAATCAATTGGAGAATCACTTCCAACCTTAGTGAGAATTTCACCTAAGATGTGGTGAGGGAGTGTTTGAATTGGGCTTGAAATGGTTTTTTTAGTTGCCATTTTTTGGGGGGTTTTTTTTTTTAAAGATTTTTGATTTTTGTGTGATATGATGTATCTCTTTTGCGCTCTTATATAGTTATTTTTTACATCGTGTGTCTTTTGGGTTTCACGGTTACGGCTGTAATAAGTGCAGAATTATGAGTATTTGATATTGTTAATAAATTCCAATCGTGGTGTAGAGTTGTAGCTGTTAATGTTATGTTTCCATCGGTTTAATAGAATCTTAGACGATGAACGGTTGTGTTTAGATGTGTAGTGTTTATGGGCCGAGAAATGTAGTGTAAGTAATGTATTGTTTAGCTGTTTCATTGGCCTTATGTTTTTGGGTTATAGTAATTTAACCTGTTTTGAATTTTGTAAATAATGCATAACTGGAAGGAATTTTTTTAAATGGTTTTTAAATGAAACTTGGACAAATATCATTCCCCCTTATATGTATTCTCTTGTTTTTTTCTTTGTTTTGTCTCTACAGGTTTCTCTTCTTCTGTCCAGACCATTTTCAGTGCTTCTGCATTTCTAAAGCTTATCAAAGTTATTATAAACAAAAATGTCCCTTTTACTCTTCAGCCTCATTAGTTAGTCTGTTTTACTTTTAATGTATTTTTAACTCAGTTATCAAGTTTTCTTCCGATTCATTAGTAAAGTGCTACCTTATTTTATTCAGCTTATGTTTTCAGTGTGCGAGGAGTGGAAGAAACTCAGATATCAGTAATAAAGTCTATCTTTGCTATTTTTTTTTAATGTAACGATTATTTTTGGGTCTTGTTTGTATTAATAAATCATGTTTACTGAAACAGGTTTGCGAAGGAGCACTGCCTCTATAATTCTTGCGGTGATCCTCGTATGTTTTCGCATATAGTTTAAATTTATGTTTTCACATATAGTTTAAATTTGATTGTAAGAAGTTTACTTACTTTTGAACAAACTGCGTCATTTAACCATAATTTATTAATGTATTTTTAAAAATCAACGTTAGTAAATTAAATGAATAGTAATTACAATACTTTAACTTTATTTCTGTCACCCATTATTTCAAAGGTTGACTTTGTTTTATTTGTATATCTACCTTGATATCTTTCTATATGTTTGGGAAAAGGTTTGGTTGAAATTTGATTTGTTTTTAGTTGTTTCGCGAAAGTGAATTTTCATCGAATAATGATACATCATGTTTTGATGCATGTTTGTGGTACTGAAGGATGGAAATAAAGGACAATTTAAACTCGTATATATATATATATATATAAGAAGTAAATAGATATCAAATGTTTGTTGTCCTGCATAAAGGACAATTTAAAGTCCTATATAACCATGTTACAATACAGTCATGGTGATATAGGTGGCCACATTGAAGTTTGTTTACATAGCTTGTTTGGCCAAATTTTTCTAAGCAGATTGTGCATTCTTCCATTTTTTCGGACTGTTGTGGCAATCTCTTCAACGTTTGTAATTCTGTGACAATGAAGTCTGTCTCGATTCTGGAAGTGACGTACCTGTTTGTATCTGTTATTGTAAAATATATGGTGAATGTTATACCTCTTTCGTTCAGTGTAGATAGCTCCACTGCGTCAATGAATAGGATTAAGTAATTACTCATTCTTTCTGCATCTTGAATTTGTATCTCATGGTAATTCAGCAATACTTCAACGCTTCTTCTCAGTGTTGTTGGCGATGCTCCGTTTGCTCCATAAGGTAACTGTATGATCATGTCACTTGGCTGTGCATTCGGTCTTCTTATCCTTAGTTGGATGTTGTTGTCTCTTTGTGCATTAGAAAGGTGTGTTTCGTAGGAAAAAGTAAACCTTAGGGGTTGTGGGTCTCCCATTGTTTGTGAGTGTTTGGTCTGAGTTTTTGTGAAGGAGACGATTGCTTTTATATCTTCTTTAGGTTGATCGATAGGGGTTTTAATAAGACGTCTGTTATGATTCATATTAAATCAGTATATTAAAAGAGAGTTTAAACCATAAATTAATCATGGTGAGCTGAAGCGTTCTGAATTTCATGTATTAGTATACGTTACAACCAAGACAGGGAAAGGTAGATGTGCAAATATAACTGGAAGGGCTATCATGAGCTGTATGTGTTAGTATTTAGAAATGCTTGTAGGTGTTATTTAGCTGATGGGCTTTGTTTAAATTGATTGGTTTTTCGTCATTTGGTTTATTTTTTTTCATTACACTAACCAAATCTTAAATCAGATAAAATTAAGATTTGATTTAATATTATTAGTGTTGATTCTGCATGTCTTTATATCTGACTTTATGTACGCTGCATGCAACGTTGGTACTTGACACATCCAATTAAGTGCTTTTTTTTGGAATGGCAATGACCTAATGTTTATTTTTTTAATTATTTTTTTTGTCATTTGGTAGATGTCAAGTCCAAGTCTAGTAACGCATGAATGGACGAATTGCACCATTTACGCATCTTCCCTATTTTTTTTTCTCCACGCTTGTTTGATCTTTCTTGTCATTAAATCTGGTAGAAGTGTTTTTTTTTTTAACTTGTAGGCACTCATTTGACAAAGATGTTCTAAAGGAAATCAAAGAGCAAGAAGTTAAAAGTATATTTTTGGTCCTTCCGTTTAACATACTCTGTATTTGAAGAGTTCCCAAGTTTAAAATCAGTGTTTGAGGAACTTTAGGGTTTATAGGCGTTCCTTTTTTTTCTTTTATGCAATGTACTAATTAGTGTATCTTTCTTCTATACTTGTCATAATTATTGTCCTTATGAATTATTAATCTGAATCTATTATTATAAGGAATTAGGGGATAAGCGGATTCAAAATGGGCTGTACTAAAAGTTCTACCATTACAAAATTTGATTAAATATTAACATTATCAAGAATATCATATTCAATTGTTATCAAAGCTTTTAATTATCGTTTCACTGTTATGATTCATCATTTAAGACGTCAATATTAACCACTGTTGATAAGTTGTTCGGCTTGTTTCCCTTTAATCGTGGTTCCCGTATTTTTTATTTGATTATATAGAAGAGAAACTTGAATTAAGTGATAAGTAAGATCGTCAAAATCTTTTCTGTTTCTGTTGTAGAGACAAACTATCGTCCCATTATTGGTTTTAGAAGAGTAGAAGAACAAAACAAAGAAGTTTAATTCGCAAATGACCTCTATTTTCTCACTACCCCATTCATTTTATTTATGCTTGTAATCTAAATAAGCATCAATTGAAAGCTATTGTCACCAGTTAACCGGGTATAATTTTCATACGAAACATTCAACTGTGAATTTGCATGTTTAACTATGTGCATAGTTAAATAAGTCTGGGTGAAACGAATAATAAAAACCGTCAAGATACCCCAATATATTAAAAAAAAAAGTCTTGGATCTTTTAGAAGATACCATACATAAAATAAAATATGAAATTGTGAAGGGAAAAAGTGGATCACTTAGAAGCCCACGTCATAGAAATTGCATACTTTGAAACCAGAAAGTTTGAAATGCTAAACTTAGAAATAATGAAAAGTTAAACTTATGGGTAGACGGTCTTATTATGTGATATTCAAATCACTCCCTGCTTCTTTTGCGACTGCTTCCTCCAACATCTTCATTCTTGTGTTTGTCTTTCACATTCTCACTGCTTACAACCTCATTTGACACCAAAGTGTTTTTAATAGTTGGTTCACATAATCTTGGCATTTGAGGTGGAAGAGGGTCTAAATTCTGAGGATCGGCTGCTTCTATGACTAATTGCGCTGCTGGAATTTCTGCATCATTCTGCAAAGAAGTGAGAATGTATTAGCATAAAAGCTTAATTAACGCATTAGGCCGTTAAATTTTATTACGATTCTAAGAAGTGGGAGATACCTGGATCTGTAGCTCATCTGCAGTTTGTTCAGTCATGGTACTGACTGTGAATGTCCTATGTTTCGGCGTGAAATTGAAAGGGCTTACCCTTATCTTAAAAAGATATGTTTTGCCAACAAAAGCTTGTAAACAATGTGGCAGGTTGCCTTCTCCGCCCTCGTTTGCCTGTTTTTGTTTGAATAGTTGTCATTTCATTATTTGGTTTCACTTTAAAAAGTAGATATATTTTCTATTTCTGAAGATTGTATTCCAAAGTTACCTCAAGCGTTAGGCTTGCGGCGGTTTTAGATGTTTGCTTCGAAGACAACAAATGTGGCACAACCGTCATTGTCTCTAACAGCTAGTTCAACCCTATACCTGTAATGAAGGTTCAAATATTAATTATAGATATGATATTGAGTTTGTAATTTAATGACAGGGAAGCATATAGCATTTTAACCATCTAACAGACTCAAATTTGGACTACCAAAATAATAGTTTTCCTACGTTTATTTCAATTATATGCATTAAAAGGTACTTATAAATATGAATCCTTTTCACAAATTATATTTAACGTTATTTTCTTTCGTACCCTTTTTCGTAATGCTAATCTGTTATTTTACACTGTTTATTTGGCCAATCAAATTTGGTAGTGTTTACCTGACAATGCCTGTGACTCTAGACGATGTGCATTTGTTGCATCGGAGAGCTGTTGCGCTCTTGTCTAGCTTTCTGCTGCAAGCACCACACGCAACGTATGACCACCCATTATTGTTTAAGACACCAACGACTTTCGCTTTGCAAAGAAAGTCTGCGTCTTGTGTCTTGTGGTTTCATAAAAAACTTAATCATGTTAATATGCGAACTATCGAATACATTTTGTGTTGTAAAGTGTGGTTAGATGTATAAAATAGTTATAACGTTTTACCTCCTCAGATGTTTCAGAGATGTATTTTTGCAACTCCGAGATGGTTAGAGTTTCCATTTTCGTTAAGCTTTCGGTGGTGTCGGCCCTTGTGAAGTCAGTGTTTCCATTGATGCCCATGCTACAAATCAACATAGAAGTAGGTTAGGTCCAAGGTTTGTGGTCAATGAACGTGTGGAAATTTAGATAATTGTTTGAAGTAACCTCTCGTTGAAGTTCCTTATTGCATCATGGTTAGAGTCAAAGTAAAACCTAGTAGCTGGAGTAGAGTTGAGGAATAATTTTCCTGCGATGTTTTGTAAAATCTGTTGATTCCGTAGAAATTTTATATGTTATGAATAGGTATCTATAAATTTGTTAATGAATTTTACCTCCAAATAGTTTGGGGTTCACAGTTGTGACAACCATTACAGAGTGTAGCTGATTTTCAGTACACATGTGGGAACGGAATGTTGCAGCAGCATCATCCCAAAGAGAAAGACAGACCGTGATGTCCCTGCAACAAAGTTTGGAGAAAGTTAGTTGGAGTATATATTAATTTTTATTTTTAATTTAAATGAATAGGAAGTAAATATTGGTTAATATTACTTATCAACACGGAAACGGATGACAAGACGCTGTGTAGAAGTCGGATCATACAAATTTGATCCTTGAAGGAACCTGATTTGGCCAACCACATCTGCGATACAAAGAAATTGCAAAACCATTAAAACCGTTTTTAAACATTAACAGTCAAAACTATTGTGAACAGAAATTGTAGTGAATTAATATATTGGAGAACTTGTTATTAAAGAAAGAAAAGAAGAACAACTACACGGATGCAAAAAAGCCGACGATTAACATTTAACCTGACGAAAATGAAAATATAAAATATATTTGCTACTACAATCTACATTTAACATAGTAATTGAGCATTTTGAATTACAAAACGAAGGATCTATTGAATGAAAGATGAACCTGGAAGCTCCAAATTGGTGTTTGCTAATGCTTGCAGATGGTCGGCCTTCCTAAGCATGAACTTCATGCGCTCAATCGGGATAGCAGTTTCAATCGGAGACATCAGAGTATACGGCGTGAAACGGAGAACGAAGGGGCTGTCAGTTATTTTATAGAGCTTCGTGCAACGACCAATTTCAAAGGACTGGATATTGTATATGAGGCCTTCACGGAGGAGGGGTCGAAATTGATCAGCGAGACTTGATGCCACAAAGCCGTGTATGACAGAGTTCTGCAATGAAATCAGGCGATTAGTAATTACCCGAAATAAAAAAAGTTAAATTTAAACTGCGTATGACAAATAGATGTTTACCTTCTCATCAAGGAATAGAAGGGTGATTCCCATGAATTCATTATCTTTTTTGATATTCCGGGAGTCCCAAAATCGAATTAAGCGACAGATGACTTGTTGAGAAGAGCTACCCAGATGGAGGTTATCAAAAGACACATGAGAGGATTCTTTGGGGACAGCGACGAAATCGACTCCTGCCATTTTTGGAAAACGAAATCTGTGAGAAAAGGCAACTATAGTGGTTTGAAGATTGTGGAAGTGAGAAATTTGTGAGAGGAAATGGATGGATGAAAGGTAGATTTATAGGTGAAGAATAAGTAACGGATGGAATTAAACATATTTGGGGATTCATGGCAATAAAAGTGGCAATTCAAGTTGGGTTCAGAGATTAGGGAGTGGAAAACGAAAGATCTGCGCCGGTTTCGGGAAGAAGAGGCGATTCAGTGTTCTGAAGATGGGAACGAAGAGTTAACGACGAAGAACGATTATATCTATTGGGCTTGCAGATTTTATTTAATTATTTAAGCCTTTAAAATTGGGCTGTAAAATTACTCTAATATCTGAAGGCCTGTGTTTTTTTGTTGTTGACGTATGTTAAAGGTAAAAAAGACACGTGGACACCTTTAGAGGAGAGAAGGGTGGCTCATTATATAATAGACTAAGCTTTTTCTATATAGAAAGAAAATTAAGCTTCGAAAAGATGCATTTTTTTTTTTCAAAAGTTTTGTTTTTATCATCATCATAACAACCCCTAGATAAAATCATAAAACGCCTTCATGCATTGTTTTTTGTATTTTCTCTTTTTTTCAACTTTCCTTCATGCATTGTTCACAAAGGTAATTCTGCACCTTTAGCTTGGCCACAGAACTTGACATGCTCTGCATCTTAAGTTACTGTTTTGATATGCTCTGAATTTATTGGACTGAGTCATAACAATTGCTTCTGCTACCTAAGTACACAAATCTTCAGTCTCCACCGTAATGGGGGGAGGAGCTCAATGCCTTATTAGGATAAGGAACTCAATGATATCTTAATATCTTTCTCACAATTGTATTAATATTTGGGCTTACTAATTCATCACGGGTCAATTGGCTTCTTTATGACCTTTTAATTGGGGTCTTGTGTCATTTCAATACCTATGCAAAGTCTTTATACAAAAACAAAATAAACCAACCTTATAATTTTTTTTTTTCTCAGTTGTATCAAGTGATGGTTCCAATGGCCTCAGTGACCTCTTTTCATTCAGTTTATGTTGGGTACGTAAACGTAAGCTGTTGCTCATCATTAATCCCCGTCACGAATCAAATTCAAGGTCTGAGTAATAATAATGTCGATCAAGTAATTACTAATTATCAACGTGTTGATCTTTCTTGACACATCACCAAGAGACCAATAAACGTCAACGTGTTAAAAACATGTTAACTAGAGACCAAATTAACTTATTTAGTCAGAAGAGAAAGCTTGTTTATTGCTTTTTAAAAAACTTCACCTCAAAACATAGGCTATATCTGCTGAAGCTTCTTTATTGCATAAACATTGGCGTTGGCATTGTCCAAAAATAATCGAATAACACGAACACGAACACTTCACATGGACATTTCCTTTGGTTTATTACATTTGTCAACCTTCTTCAGGTTTCATAGCTCCTAAAAATTCACCGTAATGTCGATGGAAGGCAAGAATGAAAAATCTAAAGGGTCTCTACAAGGCAGGAGGATTCTTTCGTACAATGAGGCCATAAAGGCGATAGCTCAACGACTTTCCCAATGATGATGAGCGTTGGTGACACCAATCCAGCTGACTGAATCTCAGTCGCAAAGTCTTTAAGCTCAGCAAAAACCTGCATCATACCCAAACAAAACCTTTTAAAAACTTGAAAGTAACATCTCGGAGAAAAGAGTACTGTATATGGTTGGTTGCTTACAGTACGCTGCAGAGGAGTGGTTCCACGTTCAACCGCAACAGCTGGTGTATCACAAGGTAGACCATGGTCCATCAGTTTCTGCGCAAGAGAAGGTAAAGTTCCCAAACCCATATAAACAACAAGTGTCGTGTCCGGATCAGCTGCATTCTCCGCAACAAACAAAGGATCAGTCCCTCCTTTCCTAGAGTGACCAGTGAGGAACCTCACACTAGTTGCAACACCTCGATGCGTCAACGGAATCCCAAGCTCAGCTGCTATCCCTGACGCCGCAGTAATCCCTACAACCAATCATAAACGTCCGGTAAGATAAGCTCAGTCACAACAATCATATGAGTTCCAAAAGAATGCAATATCCACATTGATCAGAAACAGCTAAGTGCCACATTAATAACCAGTTGCTTGGAGAGTAGAGTGACAAGAATGAGCATAAGAAAGAACATTACCTGGGATAACTTGAACTCGAATCCCTTGCTGTTGCAGAAAGTCCATTTCTTCCCCGCCTCGTCCAAACACCTGACACATCAAAATCAAAGTTGCAAACATAAATACAAAGGAGCCAAAGAAGAAACACAACAGAGCCAGAGAGTGATAATAGGAAGCAGAAAACAAAAGCTTACCAAAGGATCTCCACCTTTAAGCCTCACAACAGTAGCACCAGCTTCAGCAAAACTTAGGAGAAGTTCATGTATCTCCTCCTGTAACAACATCAAAAAAAGGGCTTTTATTACTCCAATTCCATCAATCCAGATACAAATTCAGACAAGCACAATAAGGGCATTTAGGTTGTGTTACCTGAGTTCTGCTATGATAACCAGCAGTTTTGCCGACATAAAGAAGCCTAGCATCAGGAGCAACCAACTCCAATACATCATTAGAGACAAGCCTGTCGTAAAGCAAAAGATCAGCACTTTGAATGACTCTGACAGCTTTCAAAGTCAAAAGCTCAGGATCTCCTGGTCCTGTCCCGACCAAAAACACATCTCCTGGTCCACAATCACCGCCACTGCAACCATTCTCTCTCTTCTCTCTAAGAACCTCCAAGAGCTTCTTCAGCTCAGGAAGCTGCGACGCGATGTCGTCTTCTCTAACAAAGACTTCATCTTTTTGATTCGAAGATGGTGATGGAGATGGAGTTGATGCCTTGAACAGCCACTGATCTCTCTGGTATCTCTCAACAGAGTGCTTCTCCGTAAAGGGCGAAGAAGAAGCAGTGATCTGAGGCTTGTAGTGGAGAGAAGAGATAAGACTAGGCTTTGTCGAATTGGTTCTCCAAGTTCGATAATTGGATGAGAAAGTCGGAATTCGCTGGACAAGAGCCATTCTGAAACAGGAACACAAGCCTCAAGAGAGAGAGACTCAGATTCAATACAGAATGTTTTGTAAGAAGGAAGAGTCGTTGACACCAACTTGATGGGTTTTTTGCACATATGCGTTAAAGGAGACATTTTTATAATGGAATTGATTTGTACTTTTTTCTGAGGACGAAAGGGCACTCGAGGAAACTAACCCTTTGATGCGTTGAAGAGAACTGTGCCTCTCTGTCTCTACTCTCTCGGAGCTCAAGCTGAGGGTAAATTCGTAAATTTGATCAGTCGCCGTCTCGGACCCATAAACTATTTTTTTGACTAAAAAAGTTATAAAAAGTGAATATTACAATAAAGGGATCCCAGCTTTCAATTTTGCTTTTGCGTCCACGAGTCTAAATCAAATTTGGGCTTCAGGAACCCGAGAGAGCGCTTTCAGACTCTTTATTGGGCCTTTACGGACGGCCCACCTTGAGCGTCCCGGCAATGCCACGTTTGTATAACTGGTCGCGCTCATTCATTTAGAGGGGTTATTGGTTTATGTATTTTAATGTATTTCAAAATCTGAATGAAATCCAGTGTTATTGGTTTCATGATTTTATAATCCATGTTAAAATCATGTGTTATTGGTTTTATGATTTATAAATCCTAATTAAAATCATGTGTTATTCAATCATACGGATTTATTTATGGATTTGATTTTATAATGAATTTGAGTGGATTTGAGTGGATTTGTTTTTTAAAAATACAAAGACTAAGGGGGGTTATTGGAAGATTGATTTGTATAGAGTTTCTGAATTCTAAAA
>OVBI01001594.1:0-31442 GCA_900406495.1 Sisymbrium altissimum
ATCCCAATAGAACTTTATATAAACCATAAACAAGTGCAATTACACCTGTGTCACCTCATTTTTTTTAGATCCGGAGGAGATCAAGGACCGAAACCTCTTCGGTGGAGTTCACATACCTATGGTTGATGTGGCTGTGTGTTAAAACAAGAAATTGAATTTTAATGGATATTTGTGGGCTAACACCTCCTATGAGAATTTCATTTTTATCAATAAATCCATTAAATAGCAAAATTTAACATATTCAGCTTATCTTTCAAATACCTCGCCACATCCTTATGTAATATTTAGGACATCAAATATTTCTTGATTGTCACGGGGCATGTTTTTAATTTTTTTAATAGTAACCTTATAGAACTTTGTATAAACCATAAAGTAGTGTAATAATACCTATGTCACCTTTTTTTAGATCCGGGGGAGATCAAAGACAGAAACTTCTTCGGTGGAGTTCACATACCTATGGTGGATGTGGCTATGGCTTAAAACAATAAATTTAATTTTAATAGATTTATTGATATTTGTTGGCTAACCCCTATGAGAATTTCTTTTTTATCGATAAATCCATTAAATAGCAAAATTTAATATATTCACCTTATTTTTCAAATACCTCGTCACATCCTCATGTAATATTTATCACATTAAATATTTATTGATGGCCACGGGACATCATTTTTTCATTTTTTTACTAGTAACCCAATAGAACTTTATATAAACCATAAACCAGTGTAATAACACCTATGTCACCTTATTTTTTTTAGATCCGGGAGAGATCAAGGACTGAAACCTCTTCGGTGGAGTTCACATACCTATGGTGGATGTGGCTATGCGTTAAAACAAAAATGTGAATTTTAATGGACTTATTGATATTTCTTGGCTAACAACCTACAAATATCCAATAAATATTTTAAAAATCACTTTCTTATTTTGACACATAACCACATCCATAACCACATCCATCATAGATATGGAAACTCTACAGAAAAGGTTTCGGTCATTAATCGCCCCCGGGTCTCCAAAAAATAAGGTTTCATAGGTGTTATTCCAGTGGTTTATGGTGTATATTGAATTCTATAAGGTTGCATGTCAAAAAAATAAAAATAATGGACCGTGACAATCCGGAAAAGTTTAATTTCATTAATATTGAAAATTAGAGTGAAGAGGTTAAATTTTTTTTTAATAGATTTTTTGATAAAAATGAAAATTTCATAGGGTTAAACCTACAAATATCCAATAAATACTTTAAAAATCATTTTCTTATTTTAACACATAGCCACATCCATCATAAATATGGAAACTCTATAGAAAAGGTTTTGGTCATTATTTGCCCCCCCCACCCCCCGGGTCTCCAAAAACTGAGGTTTCATAGGTAGTATTTCATTGGCTTATGACGCATATAGAATTCTATAAGGTTGCATGTCAAAAATTAAAATGATGTCCCGTGACAATTAGGAAGACTTTAATGTCATTAATATTGCGTCATGATGTAGTTAGATATTTGAAGAATAGAGTGAAGATTTTTAATTTTTTTTTTTAATAGATTTTTCGATAAAAATGAAATTTTCATATGGGATTAACCTACAAATATCGAATAAATAATTTAAAAATCATTTTCTTATTTTAATACATAGACACATCCATCATGGATATAGAAACTCAACAGAAGAGTTTTCGGTCATTGATCGCTTCCAGGTCTCCAAAAAATAAGGTCTCATAGGTGTCATTCCACTACTTTATGGCATATAGAGACTTCTATTAGTTTACTTGTCAAAAATTTTAAAATAATACCCAGTGACCATCAAAAAATATTTCAGGGTCATTAACATAGATGCAGTATATGGTTAGGTATTTTGAAAATGGAATTAAGATATTAAATTTTGTAATTTAGTAGATTTATAGATAAAATTTTAAATTTTTATAGGGGTTAACCCACAAATATCCAGTAAATCATTTAAAAATTACTGTTTTGTTTTAACACATAGCCACATCCACCATGAATATGGAAATCCTATCCAAGTGGTTTCGGTCTTTGATTTTCCTCGGGCTTCTAAAAAATGAGGACTCAAATGTGTTATTCCACTGGTTTATGGCGTATATAGGATTCTAGTAGGTTACATGTCAAAAATTAAAAATGATGGCCCGCGATAATCAAGAAAAGTTTAAAAGTTATCAATGTAATGTGAGGATCTGGTTTGGTATTTTTAAAAGTGATTGAAGAACTTAAATTTTGTTATTTAATGGATTTACAGTTAAAAATAATTTTCATAGGTGTTAACCCACAAATATCCAATACATCCTTTAAAACTCACTTTCTTGTTTTAACAAATAGCCACATCCATCATAGATGTGGAAACTCCACAGAAGAGGTTTCAGTCACTGATCGCCCCCGGATCTCCAAAAAATGAGGTCTCATAGGTGTTTCTCCACTCGCTTATAGCGTAAATAGAGTTTTATTAGGTTATTTATCAAAAAACTAAAAATGAGACCCCGTGACCATCAAGAAAAGTGTAGTGTTATTAATATCGCATAAAAATGTGGTTAGATATTTGAAAAATAGACTGAAGAGTTTAAATTTTGCTATTTAATAGATTTTCGATAAAAATGAAATTTTGAAGTTTAACCTAAAATTATCCAATAAATATTTTTAAAATCAATTTCTTATTTTAACGCATAGAGACATCCATCATGAACATGGAAAGTCAAGAAAAAAGGTTTCAGTCATTGATAGCTCCCAGGTCTCCAAAAAATGAGGTTTCATAAGTGTTATTCTACTGGTTTATGGCATATACAGAGTTCTATTAAGTTACTTGTTAAAAAATTTAAAATGATACCCCGCGACAGTAAAAAAAAAAGTTTAAGTGTCATTAACATAGAGGCAGGATGTGGTTAGATATTTTCAAAATGGATTGAAGATATTAAATTTTGTAATTTAATAGATTTATCGATAAAAAAAAATTAAATTATCGTATGGGTTAACCCACAGATATCTAGTAAATCATTTAAAAATCACTATTTTGTTTTAAGACATAGCCACATCCACCATGGATATGGAAATCCTACTGAAAAGATTTTGGTCATTGATTGCCCTCGGGTCTCTAAAATATGAGGATTCAAAAGTGTTATTTCACTGGTTTAGGGCGTTTATAAAATTCTATTAGGTTATCTGTCAAAAATTAAAAATGAAGGCCCGTGACAATCAAGAAAAAAATTAAAAGTTATCAATTTAATGTCAAAAGTTAGGTACTTTTAAAATTGACCGAAAAAATTAAATTTTGTAATTTAATGGATTTCTAGATAAAAAAAATATCTCATAGGAATTAACCCACAATTATTCGATAAATCTTTTAAAAATTACTTTATTATTTTAACACATAGTCACACCTATCATAGATATGAAAACTCCACATAAGAGGTCTCGGTCATTGAAAACCCTTGTGTCTCCAAAAATTGAGGTCTCATAGGTGTTATTCAACTTGTTTATAGCATATAAAATTTTTATTTGGTTACTTATCAAAAATATTAAAAAACGATGCCTCGTGACCATCAAGAAAAGTGTAATGTCATTAATCTCGCGTCATGATGTGGTTGGATATTCGAAAATAGAGTGAAGAGGTTAAATTTTGCTATTTAATAGATTTTCGATAGAAATGAAATTTTCGTAGGGGTTAAACCTACAAATATCCAATAAATACTTTAAAATCACTTTTTTAACACATAAACATATCCATCATGGATATTAAAACTCAACATAAGAGGTTTCGGTCATTGATCGCCCACATGTCTCGAAAAAATGAGGTCTTATAGGTGTTATTCCAGTGATTTATGGTACATACAAAGTTCTATTAGGTTACTTGTCAAACAATTTAAAATGATACCCTATGACCATCAAAAAAAAGGTTTAAAGGTGATTAACATAGAGGTGGGATGTGGTTAGGTATTTTAAAAATGGATTGAAGATATTAAATTTTGTAATTTAATGGATTTATCGATAAAAATTTAAATTCTCATAGGGGTTCGACAAAAATTTAAATTCTCATAGGAGTTAACCTATAGATATCCAGTAAATCATTTAAAACCCACTGTTCTGTTTTAACAGATAGCCACATCCACCATGGATATGTAAATCATACCGAAGAGATTTTGGTCCATGATTGCCCTCGGGTCTCCAAAAATTGAGGACTCAAAGGTGTTATTCCACTGGTTTAGGGTGTATATAGAATTTTATTAGGTTACATGTCAAAAATTAAATATGATGACCCGTGATAATCAAGAAGAGTTTAAAAGTTATCAATATAATGTCACGATGTGGTTATGTATTTTTAAAAGTTATTGAAGAAGTTAAATTTTGTTATTTAATGTATTTATATATAAAGAAATTCTCATAAGGGTTAACCCACAAATATCCGATAAATTTTTAAAAAATCACTTTCTTATTTTAACACATAGCCACATCCGTCATAGATATGGAAACTCCACAGAAGAGGTTTTGGTCATTGATCATCTTCGGATCTCTATAAAATGAGGACTTGAATGTGTTATTCCAGTAGTTTATGGTGTACATAAAATTCTATTAGATTACATGTCATAAATTAAAAATGATGGTCTGTGATAATTAAAAAAAGTTTAAAAGTTATCAATCTAATATCAGAATGTGGTTAGGTATTTTTAAAAATGACCAAAAAAATTCAATTTTTTTATTTAATTGAAAATTTCTCATAGAGTGTTATCATGGGGCTTAAAAATAACCAAATAAACAGGCCAAACTCGATACTCAAAAAGAATAGGAAACACGAAGAGAAGTAAAAAAAAAAAATTTTGGTCAACCGAAGAGAAGTAATTAATGTAGTGTGATTGTGTGAATGTAGTTTTTGTTCAGGATTACTCTGGGCCTTTAATTGCTATCAATTCAGAAATATATTTAATCTCTAAACCCAAAAGAAAAACTATTTTTATCGATTATGTCAATTTTAGAAAATAATTTGCCTGGTTGAGCGGTGGGTCAATGATAGTAACACCGTTTATAACCATCTCCACACGCAATTAAGATTTTATCATAGACTTTTTTTTTCCCTTTGCATATTTTCAACAATGGCCAAGCTCACAGCTCTCTTCACCGTTCTCTTGTTCACGTTGGCTCTCTCCATCGTTTCCTCCAAGCCGGAAAATGAGATCATCGCCGAAAAACTTGCCACTTCATCAGCCGAACCCGATCCAGATACCACAAACCCAAGCCTTCACGGATCAGGTTCAGGATCCGAATTAACAGCTTCCGATGAGATCACTATACCGGTCAACTTCGTGAATTTCCATCCCATCAATCGTCATTTCCCTAGACGTCCCTTGACGACGACGGTTACTTTCAACCGCCGTCCGTGCCACCATCACCGGCACAAGCTGTTGCGACGAGGCCTCCAGATCCCTTATGGCAACGATATGATCCTCTCTGGCAAAGAAAAGACGACAGGTGCAGTTCCTTCGTCAGACGGTGTCGTGGTGGATATCCCGGCGATCAAGATGTTAGTCGGTCCCTTCGCGGTGGAGGAGACAAAACAACATCACGGCCGTGAAATTGATAATTTCGGCGAGGCCGAGGCGGAGGATAACGGCTCAGTGAAAATTACTGTGACGCGAGTGAAGTTGATGAAGCGCAAAGAAGAAGGAGAAGGTGAAAGAGAGAATCCGTTCAGGAGAAAGATCCGCAAGTTTCTGAACCATTTGGTCTGAATATGTTGAGTTGACTATAGTTTTGTAAAATCTAGTTAAGATACAATAAAGTAAAGCCTTCTTCTTGTCTATGGCTCTTCTGGTAAACAAATAGCTTCCATGTGATGTGAAAATGGTGATGATGATTTTGTTTATATATAATAAATTCAGTAGAAGATGTGATTTTTGTAAAAACTTAAATTCTATCATTTGATCATATTAGATTTGATTGCAGAAGAAGCTAACCAAGGGTAACAATAACTTACATGATGCTTTTGAGTACTGTATTATGATTGGTTATCGCAGGAACCGCCTTGTTGAGCGGTGGATGTCAGCTCAGGGCAAGCCGCAGGGTTGACTTTCTCGGAGGCTCCAACGACATCTGAGCATTTCCATATCGGAGAGCCTTTTGTTCCGGTTAGTGTAACATTGAAGATGCAGAGATTGGTGAAAGGTGAATCTTTCAGTCCCTGAACTATGCCAGCGCGCTCCACCTTTATGCCCCAGACGTTCTTGATCGTTATGCCTTTTACGATCGGAAGAGCGGATGTGTTGTATTTATCATCTGGGTGATCTCCGGTGTCGCCAGAGATCTTAATCCCGGTTCGAACTTTTTCCAAGTGAACCCCTGAGATTGTGATCCCCTGGATGCTTCCTCCTCGGCCAATGTTCGTCTTGATGTGGATGCCGATACCGGAATTGCTCAAAGTGATGTTTTCGACCGTGACATTCTGGACTCCGCCAGAGGTTTCGCTTCCTATAGCTATTCCGGCAAATGGGGAAGATCCGGTGATGCGGCGGATGGTGATGTCACGGCTTGGACGGTTGTAGGCAATGCCATACTCGTCCCAACCGCTCTTCACCGCAACAAGGTCGTCGCCAGTGGATATGTAGGAATCTTCTATACAGACGTTGGAGCTCGAATCTGTGGCAATGGGTTAAGCTTAGCACACACCAGTCAATAATGTGAAACGTAAACAGACGTAAACTAAGTGAAAAGGGACATTGATGAAACCTGGATCAATTCCATCGGTGTTTGGGGAATCAGTTGGAGCGAGGATGGTAACGTGATGAACAACAACATCACTGTAGGAAAAGAGATGCTAATTAGTAATTACCAAGTCCAAGAGATCCTTTTCTTTATCTTGCAAAGTGATAGAAATGATTTGTAAACCTGCAATAAACGGGATGAAGTGTCCAGAACGGGGAATTCTGAAGAACAACGTGAGAGATGACGATGTTAGTTGAGTTCTTGAATTCGACGAGACCCGGTCTGGTAAACTTGAGAGTTCCATGTCTCCACATGTTCCACCAAGGCTCTCCAGCACCATCAATGGTCCCATTTCTGCCTAGAAAACACGCATTACCACAAAATGGGTTCTCATTTTCAGGGAAACAAGAAAAATCTGATACAAAGTAATCTCGGAACCAAAGTGGCTCATACCTGTGATAACAACGTCAGTGAGTCCGTCTCCATGGATAAAGCTAATATACCTCTGTCCAGGGCGCTCACGTCCTCTGCCATAAGACGGCAACGGATCGATCAAAGGCCATTTCCCCGTGTCCTGCATAACCAAACAAGCATCTCGCATAAATAAGGCATTCTATGTATGACACATCCATAACACAATCCTCAAATGCAATCACAAATGTCCAACTACAAAGTTTTAAGGTGGAGATGTCAATACCACCATTGAAACACTGAACTCAATATTGTATCAAACCTTAAGTCATTTTGGTAGTATAATGCATTCTAGGATAATACATCCAAACACCAGTCCCCAAAATGCAATCACACCTTTACCTTTACTGTTCAAAATCAAACATATCATATCATTATATCCTGAACCACCTAATCAAACTATCAAAGCTTAATCGTTTTGGTATATATACAAACAAACATATATCAAACATGAAAACTATCATCATAGGGAAAGCTACTCTAAGCAGTGAACAAACAAACAATGCCTAACACAAGCTTTAATCTTAATTACAATCATCAACCTGAACGGCTTTGATAACGGCACCCTCGGCGAGGTAAAGAGTCATGCGACTCGTGAGGTTGAAGCTCTCAGTCAAATACACACCACGTGGCACGTACAGAAGCGTTCCCTCGCTGCCGCTGCCGTTGGCGTTTCGTATCCGATCAATCGCGGCGTTAAAGGCATTGGTGTTCAAGGTCGTTCCGTCACCGACACCGCCGAAATCCGAAATCGACAGCATCTCGCTCCTGTACTTCACCGGAACTATCCCGGAGCACGTGATCGGATCTCCGAGCGAGAGGTGGTGAGAAAGAACAGTGGAGAGCAAGAGCAGTAGTACGAGACCAGAGATTCTCATGGCTCTAGTTTCTACTATAGAGGAAACTTCGATTTCAGTGGGATCTTTAGATACAACGCGAAATTGCCATTAACTCACTCACACCCACAAATCTGTTAGAGTTAAATGCTAAACACTAATATGCCAAAGAAGAAACCCCAAAAATATAAAGCCAAAAGCAGAGGGCACGGCTAATTTACGGTTTTGACCTCCCTTTACTAAAACGGTCTACAGATGTGTAGTAGTTTCGAATCTTTGGGTTTTATTTTTGAATTTTATATATTCCACAGGCTCACAGCTTAATCATTAACGGGCCTAAATAAGTAAGCCCGTTTATTATAGTTTGGCCCATTGTTTGTTGCCTCTTTATTTGTTCTCCCGCCAAATTTACCCTAATAGCTCTCCTCATTCCCGCTATTTCTACAGTTGCCAACTCCAAAATTCCCCAAGCCAAAATGCACAAAATATATCTCTAATCGACATTCTTCTCCGGCAAGATTCTCAGAAACCGTAAGCTTTCTGAAAATCTTACTCCTTTTTGGTATCATTGTTTGGTTCAATCTGATTGTATGAATCTCTACTTAGAATAGGAAAGATGACGAGAGTGGAGAGTGAAAGCAGAGGAGATGAGATGATGATCGATGCACCACAAATCACCGACCCAAAACCTAAAATCGAAAACCCAGAAGAGTTCAATGTTCATTACCTTCGAATTTACTACGGCAAGTTTTTTTTTTTTTTAATCAAATATTTGTGTTTTTGCTCAAAGTATGCTTATTTATGTATTCATATGTATTGCAGGAAATCTATTTCCTTACACTGACATTTACAAATGGCTTTCGTACGGACACGGTACTTGTTTTGTTTACTTTGTGCCTTCATTTCATTCATGGAAGCTGTATATACTTTGTTATATATTTATTGTCTGTGTTTGTATTCTGTATAGATGGGAAACATCCTGGTTGTGACGAATATTACTTTGGTCGAAGAGAATTCTCGTTTACGCTTGAGAACGATGTTTATTTGCGTTATAAGTCCTTTAAGAATGCTTCAGCTATGGAAGATGCTATCAAAGGGAGTTTTCCATACAAGATTGATATTGGCGCTGTCTATAGTGTAGATGTAAGCCGTTTTCTTACTTCTTTGTTGTGTGCTTAAGAAAGCATTTTACTTATTTGATGTTTTTTCTTTTCTTATTGCAGCCGGATAAGAGACATGCCTATTCACAGAGTGGTACCAATGTGTTTACTCCAGTGGAGAGGGAGTTGGTCTTTGATATTGTGAGTTTAGATTTCTTGGTTTTGATGCTTATTCTTATGTGTCTTGTTTTGTTGCTTGACTTGAAAACATTTTTGTGCTTTCTCAGGATATAACAGATTATGACGACGTTAGATACTGTTGCTCGGGAGCCGATGTTTGTTCCAAATGTTGGCCATTAATGACAGTTGCTATCAAAGTCATTGATACTTCCTTAAGAGGTACCACAAACTTTCAAATATTGATACAACTAGCACTTGTAGTGTTCCTGAGATTTTCCATCTCTATGAGTTTTTGTAATTGAATGTATCTTGAGAATTAGTTGCTATCTGTCAGTACCGTTTACAATTAGCCTATTCAATGTCAAGAACTTAGTGGAGTTCACTGTTGGAATTAGTGTTTGGCAATGTTCCACATTGTCTGATCTTATCATAGGAAGAACATGTAGTCACTTACTTTGGTCTTGCCAATTGCAGAGGATTTTGGTTTCAAACACATACTCTGGGTCTTCAGTGGACGTCGTGGAGTTCACTGTTGGGTTTGTGATCCTAAAGCTCGAAGGTGAAATTCTTACTGAACGACCAACATACTATCGATCGTTTCGTTTGGTGTATGAATCAGATTCTGCATTATATCATCTGGGTTATGAAATGAACCTCTGTGTGATCAAACCCTGCAGGCTGACTAATGAACAAAGATCAGCAGTTGCTGAATACTTCCGTGTTTATAAGGTGGGATTCTCTAGAGCTAAATTGTGGTTTGTTTTGTTGGTCTCTAGCATTACGAAATTCGCTAAAGTGTAATTACTGTTTATGTGACAGGGAAATGAGAACAATGCAAGAAAAGTCGCTCTTATGGGCTATTCTCTTCATCCCTTCCTTGCGTACGTGTTTCTCCGTCAGATTTGCCTTTCTGATTTTAAATTTACTATCTCTGCTACTAATACCATCTGGTTCTAACAGGAGATCGTATGTGGACTTTCTCAAGGGTTTCTTTGAGGGTGAGTTACAGGCAACTCAAAGTATATTTTCAAGCCAAGAGAAGTATGAGAAGATACTTGAGATGATTTCAGATGAAGGTATGGAAGTGTGATGAATGTATTTTTCCAGCTTACACGAGGCCCTAACCTCAGTTTGGTGACTTACAATGATCTACATCTTCATGACAGATATTCAATCAGAGCTCAGAGAAAAGTGGGAGAATTCTGCTAGATCATCTCTATCAGAAGAAGCCATCAGCCTCGTAAGGTGGGAGCAGCTCAAAAACACGCTGCAATCGAAGAAACAGAAGGTGTGTAATGTTTTTCAAATGAACAGAAAAATATGTATGTTAAATGTTGTGGAAAGCTTATTTGTGTTTCACTTAACTTTTATCGTATATCTGTTCAGCTTCAATCTTGTATCTAATGTTTCAGGCTCCAACACTGCGGATGTGTGTAGAAGAAATCGTCTTCACCTTTACCTATCCTCGAATTGATCTGGAGGTTTGTTATAATCGTCTTCACCTTTAAGCCTCTGTGCTATTATATGGGAAGATATGTCCTCTATGTTTAAGAACTTATAGCAACTGACAAGTTAAGTTGTATGGTTCGTTCTTTAATTACAGGTCTCAAAACAAATGAACCATTTGCTTAAGGCACCCTTCTGTGTCCATCCAAAAACAGGTCCTTTCCGTTGATTCTTGAACATTTCACACCAATTGATACGAGTCATGTTCATATCTTAAGAAAGGTCTTGTGGTTTCCAGGTCGTGTCTGTGTTCCTATCGACCCAAATAACTGCGATGAGTTTGATCCATTGGCAGTTCCAACACTATCACAGGTAAAATAATAGACAATATACTATTATAGTTAGCTCTTTACAAAGATACTGTTCGTGAAGCTTAAATGATGCTTTTTAATAATTTTCAGCTAATAGAAGAAATCAACTCAGGAGGCTCCAAAATGGATGTGGATGATGATGGTACGCTCGTTCTTAATGACAATAAATGTTGATATGTTTCGGATTTGACTTTACTAGCATAACTAATTTCAGTTGTATTTAACACCTGCCAGATTCAGACAGAAGTTTACTTGGGAAATCAATCAAGTTCTTCAGATCCTCATTCCTAGAACCTCTACTAAAATCCTGCAAGGTAAATCTCTCATTGCTCTAACTCTCCCCAAGCGTTTTGAACTGATGCATGATCGTATCAAAAATATGTAAAAGGGCTCTGATGCTGCAGTTGGAAGAGTGTAGTGTATGATATGTTAATGAAATGTTTGCAGGAAGAAATAGAGAGTTCATACAAAACCAAAATTGGGAAGTCCAAGGATTCATTCAGCTGGTAGCTGAGGTGTTGAATTTGGTCTAAGTTTCGATTTCAGTTTGGTTCAGTTTGTAATGTACGATCTTCTCTAAGCTTCGGGATCAATCAGTAGCGTAGTCTATTTATGGTTGTGATGTTTCTTAAGAAAATAATAGCATATTAGTGAGTGATTGACCCTCATGACGTTTGATTGAGTATATTTAAATGGTTATGAATTACACAAATATTACATTTATAATCAAAGTCAAAGATCGTTAAGGGAACGGATGTTATAAGGTGTAGCCACACTTTGGTCCCCGTCAAGAAGTGCTTTGGCAACAATGAGATTAGCAGCTTCGGTTGGGTGATAAGCGTCCCAAAAGACAAACTTGGACCGGTCCTCACAGGCCGCTTGACTTGAGTTTTGGTTCGGTCCCTTGAAGCAAGTAAAGGGTGGAAAGTAGCCGCCACAACAAGGTTTGTCCGCGTTCTCCAACCCTTCCAAAAGCACCAAACCAAAACATTTCATTAGGATTCTAATCAAACCAAAACATTTCATTAGGATTCAAATCAAATCAAAACATTTCGTTAGTAGACAACTAATTCTTACCAAATTGACGATAGTTCAAAACCAGTTTCAAGAATAGGTCGTAAGAGTTGGCGTAGACAAATGTAGTGTTGCGGTCTTCGGATCCTAACTCATTATTCAATGTCCTGAGAGAAAGTCTAAGCTTCATGTTATATCCACGAACGATGTGGTTGACTTGGTCAGAGCATTTTCCGGCTGGTATTAAGTTCAAGGCACGAGCAAACGGTATGCAACCGAGTGGCCCCACTCCGACCACCACGAACTTTCTTGCTCCTAGTTGATGCAAACGCTGCGAAACACGGACTTGACACAATTAATATGACTTATATCGGGCATGTTCTGTTGATTGTAAACGTAGACGCCACATATAAACAAAAAGAATAGCGATTGGCATTTGCTTTTGCAGTTTGCAAAAATATCTAATGAAAATGAAAACTAAAAATATTTTAAACGTAACGCAAACGTAGTAATTTTGGTTGAAGCAACCAAGGTTTTATTGTGGTGAGACACCATTGAATTATTTCTAGTTACACCACGAAATTTAACTAGTGGACCCATGAGATAACAAATGACAATAAATCCATAATAATTGCTGGACACTTTATGCATTATGCATCTATATATAAAGTACTATTTTTACTACCTTAAGGTGTGTGGCCAAATGAAAGACCATAGAATCTTGTAAGACGTCAATGGGGAGCTTGTCTTGAGAGAAGAAAGGTATAGATGGTTGGATGTAATTTAATATATCATTTGACCCAATTGTGATAGTGAACATTGACTTTTGCAGTATCTCTTTCGTACCATTTTCACCAATCATTCTTACCATGTAATGTCTACTTTTCTCAAAATAACTCACTTGTTCACTCAACGGAACCCTCCCGATCTGTCAGAAACCAAAAATACTGTCTCTTTTCAACAATCATTAAATGTAATAAATATTATATCTGCTTCTTGCTATAGAGGCATAGAGCTTACTTGTTTTTTTGTTTTTTTTTTGTAACAAAATGGAGCTTACTTGTTCCATATAATATTGTATTATCATGGATTATAATAAACAGTTTTAAACGACATTTATATGGGAGCTTACGAAAAAAATTCCAGTGTCGTCAAAGATTCCAGCCGCACCAGAAGCATAATTGATTCCGTTGTGAATGGTGTTAGCCTCAGTGTTTGGTTCAAGATATGGAGGTGGTGCTGATTTTGCTCCCAAGGCTTCACCTGTTTTATAATTTCAGTGATTACGTAGCATGTGCACGTAAGATAATTAATTACATATTAGCATTATCTGAACTTTCAAAACCAACGTTGAGAGATTGAAGAGACGACCAATTCAACAGGATATAGTAAACTCCGTGGATGAATGTAGGCTGCATTTATGGAATTAGCATTTTGACTTCTCCACGTTACACAACTTTATTTTGTATTACTACTGTTTTCAATTTTGTCGGTCCAACCCAATGCTGACTTTTTACATGCTATAAAACGAGTCAACTTATCTATCAATCGTTGACTTCCAAGTGTTTTTGTAAACTATGAGGGTCCTGTTCTATTCCATCGTTGTAAGTTGTAACTAACCTTTACATCAAGGCACATTTATATCTAACTTATGTACTAACCACTTTTTTAATATTTTGTCCGGTTTCACAATAAATGTTGTTTTACTATACAATTATTTGTTTCAGAAAAATTATCATTTTATGATTTAAATATTATTCTTATTATAAAATATATCTAACTTATTTCTACGTAACACTAATAAAGAAATGTAACATAGAACATAATAAATTTAACTCTTATATAGAAGTATGACACTGAAAAGAATCATTTGCTTCACTCAAAATATATGAAATATTACTGAGTGAATAAAACATATATATACCTACGATATCAGAAATGGTCCGACCATTAGTGAATCTTCCGGTGGGTTGGCCATTAGAAGGTTTGAAGTCGATGCCGTAAGGAGAAGAATCAGCTTTTGACAATGTGAATAGATAGTTGTTGTTTCCAACATCTACCAATGAGTCTCCAAAGATGAAATTTGTGAAAGATTGAGCAGCCTCAAAATGTGATAGCCAAAGAAGAAGAGTAATGATATTGAAAGGCTTGAGAGAGCATCTAGATGTGATCTCCATTTTCTTATGTAAACTTCGTTGAATATTTGCCACTAGACAGAGATGTATATTGTATTGGTTAAATAAAGTTTAACAGACATTTGAACCATTCCTCTTGCTTACGTACGTAACATTAGGACTTGTTCAAAAGATTGCACATGGTTCTTCTACGTACGCTATTACTTTAATTTTTTGGCCGAGCAACACAAAGATTACTTGATTTTGCGTGCAAATATACACTAGACTGTTTGGAGTTTCAAAGTTACTGTAGATTTCAAAAGTAATCTAAGCTATAGCTATGTTAACACTACATTACTTTTTTGTTTACTTGTAGTTGTACTCAATAATAATGAATATATATAGATAGGACAACAAGCTAGGCTGTCTATAAGATGGATTGGTTAATATTCAAAGACGATGATGATGCAAAGAGTTTTATTAATTGCACATGTGACATATCGACCACACTTGATATTCCTCGTGGCTGCGTATTCCCTTATAAGTACTACATAGTTTTTATATATATATATAATTCTTTCATCAATTACTAAATTAAATAATTAATCATATTTAACCAAATTACTAATTTTTATATAATAATATTATCTAGAATCATCAGAAAGCTATGTAACTGAATCAAATTTTATAGCATTTTCATATAACATTTAGTTTTATAGACTTTTAGTATGAGATACAATAATAATAATACAAAATTTCACTAATTCAGTGTCTACAGTACTTTCAGACCCTCAAAAGTCTCTCAAGCCATAAATTAATATATAACATTACAAATTATAAATATATTATGAAAAAATATAATGAACATTAAATTACTTAATTTAGGGTTTGCCCACCCAAAAAAAAGGATTCAACCTCCACCCAATTTCATCACTTTGGACAGCAAAATATGTTAAATGAAACAATAAATTCATATATCTGTCATCTGCTATAAACTACCCTCTCTCTCTCTCTCACATACACACACATCATCGATTTATATAACATTCTCCACATACACATCCAAAAAAATTCAAATCAAAACCATTTCTTTATCACCACCACACATCATGGCCATTGCACGGTGGCTCAACCGCACCGTGGGCTTCTTCGTCTTCTTTTTCCTCGACATTGTCGACTTCTTGCTTTGTTTTACTTACAAGACTTTAGATTTCTTCTTCGAATCCGAATGGAAACCTTGTTATTGCTCTTCTCCACTCGAGGCACAAGCCAAGACCGAGAAGATCATAGTGTCCGAACGAGGAGAGTACTCAAAGGTTGTGTCTATGACAAGAACTAAGATCCATTTCGATGAGATCTCAGACACACTTTACTCACGTGGTCCTTCGCTTCTAATGAGGCTCTCTAAGCTCGTGAGGTCCGTGAAATGCTTCAATTATAAAGGTTTGATCGTGAGACGCAATGTGGTGGAATCTTGTGATCATAATGATGAGTCTAAGAAGAAGTTTTGTAGTGGTAACAGAAAGAGATTAATGACTTTGAATTCTACGGTCGTTGATAAATCTCCGACAACACCAAGATGGTCTGATTGTCATTGCAGCTTTTGCACTTCCTGGCTTTCTTCTTCCAACAAAGATTCTCTATTTGTCAAAGTTCAACAACCCAAAGGTAAAAATATAAATCCACAATTTCTATATTCCTGCATTTATTTGTATTTATATACATTCAGAAGAAATTGAATGTTTGGTTACCTTAAATTCTTGCGCTATAAAAGTTGGTTCGTTGTTGTAAAATAGTAACATGAGCTTAAGACAAAAAAAAAAAAAATCCTCATTTACATAAAAGTAAAGCATAATCCCTCTATATCTTATTATTATTGACTGATGGTCTTACTTATGCACATTAGTTAAGAAAAGATGAAAACAAAAATAAAATAAGTATTATTTATTATACATACAATTAGGGAAAACAAATATTTAAAAAAAAATTAAAAAGAAAACAGATGTTTTTTACTTAAATATCGATTAATACGAGTATTTTTACGAAAACAAAGTACTTACAAGAATTATAACATCGTCATTTAGCATATTCATTATATGAATAAAGGGTTCTGCATTGTTTTCAGTCTGATAGATACGTATTGTGGTCGTCAATCCCATCCACTATAAGCTTTCTTAATTATTTTGGGAATATAACGAATAAAACAAATGGGATATGTATATGTGCAGATAATAAGAAGGCACGAGACAACGTTGTGTTCATACATGGGTTCTTATCATCATCCTCCTTTTGGACAGAGACTCTCTTCCCAAACTTTTCTGATTCAGCCAAATCGAATTATAGGCTCATTGCAGTCGATCTTTTGGGTTATGGAAGAAGTCCAAAGCCAAACGACTCGTTGTATACATTAAGAGAACATTTAGAGATGATTGAGAAATCGGTGATCTCTCAATACAAACTCAAAAAGTTCCACATAGTGGCTCACTCTTTAGGCTGCGTTTTGGCTCTTGCCCTTGCCGTTAAACACCCTGGAGCTATCAAGTCCCTCACTCTCTTGGCTCCTGTAAGTCAAGTTTACATATCTGATTCTAACAGTTCTATATATTTAGAAATCAGTGAACCATGGCCAGAAATGTCTTATATCTGTGAAGTGTTCCGACATGAAATTTTTAACAAGTATTTCATTTTTTTCTATAATAAATATGGGAGGGAGAATTTAAACTAAGTTTTCATGAAAATCAAAAAGGAAACACCAGTCTATTTGTAGAACCAAACTCACAAGAGTGCTAATACGGGTGGTTTTCAATTCAGTGTTAAGGTTTTTGGATTTCCGGTTTAAGAAACGTAGTAACCAAATTGAAAATTCTACTTTTAATTTGTGTTATATAATCTTTTTTAATATATCTTTATTTCTTATCAAAATACATATATATATGATATCTTTATATATATATATATATATGATATATCTTTATTGAAAAAGTGGTAATAATAGTGTATATGAGACACGCGTTTTTTTTCCCGTGGTTGGGGTTTCCTGTTTTAGAAAGTACATCAGCCAAGCAAAAACTGAATAGATTTTGGTATGATTTCGTTCGTTAGTACAAACTCTGTTTTCTCAACTTAGTCTTGGCACTAACTATATATAAATATTTTGGTTTACTAAATGAAGTCATATAATATTGGCAGCCATATTACAAGGTGCCGAAGGGAGTACAAGCAGCGCAATACGTGATGGGGAAAGTGGCTCCTAAGAACGTTTGGCCACCGATGCAGTTTGGTGCATCGCTGATCAGCTGGTATGAGCACATTGGCCGCACCGTTTGCCTTGTACTCTGCAAAAGTCATCGCTTGCTTGATTCTCTCACTCGCCTCCTCACCCTAAACAGGTACATATTTAAGATAAGTTCTTTATGTCTATGTTTGCTGCGTTTTCATATACTTTGAGATAAGAAAAAACAATTAAAAAAAAAAGCAAACGTGTAACAAGAAAGAACCTTGGCCCTTGGTAATAAGACGATCGATCGTACGTTTAGGTCCACAAATTCTTTTGTTGTAAAATAAATAAGCAAAATTGACCCGAAGTTTACGGTGCATGAGATTAGGGGAACACCGAAGTGTCTTAAAGTCTATAAGTTTTAATGAACCAACCACTCTTCTACTCTTATTCAACATCTTAAAATTGACGTTTCGAAATTGTTATACAAAATTTCTATTAATAAGATGTTGATTGGTTCACTTTAGTAATTTTTACATTAAAAATATGTGACACCATATTAGGAAATGCGAGAATGCAATCTAATAGTATAACAACGGGGGAAAATGTCTTTAACACAGAAAGCGACTTATATCGACCTCCTCCATTATTTGACCCCATTAACTTCCATTTTGGCATTTTATACTATAAATATGTATCATCTACACCATATAACGTGAGATACAAAAAAAAAAATCAAGTTAAAAAGCAAATAAAATCCTGATATAGTTCGGGTATATGAAAAATAACAAAATTCCAATGAAATTCGAATCTGTTTGGTATAGTTTCAATTGTTTGGCTCATTTAAAATTTTCTATCAAGATGAGTGTTGCATCATTTATGATTAATAATATATAATATAATAAATTCAAATAGTTACATTCCTACTTTAAACATACATAAACAATAAAAAAAAATTGAATAATCTAAATTAAACTATATTCTTGTAGGATGCGAACGTTTTTGATAGAAGGGTTTTTATGTCACACACACAACGGGTCGTGGCACACATTACACAACATCATCTTCGGATCAGGAAGCAAGCTCGAGTCGTATCTTGACCATGTCCGTGACCACGTGAACTGTGACGTCACCATATTCCATGGTGCCAAGGATGAGGTCATTCCCGTGGAGTGTAGCTACAGTGTCAAGACCAAAGTGCCACGTGCTACTGTCCACGTCATTCCTGACAAAGACCACATCACCATTGTCGTCGGCCGACAAAAGGACTTTGCCCGAGAGCTTGAGCTCATTTGGCAAAGATCCACTACTCATAAGTGAATATATATATATGATGAAACTGAAACTTTTCTTTTCTTTATGAAGTATATAATACTATTTTTTTTAAAAAGATATATTTTCGTTCTATATGTAGTTAAGATTTTGTTTTGATTATCTCTATTCGAAGAAGAATGTCAAGAAGACTCTAATTTTATTTTTATTTTTATAACAAAAGAAAATTAGAGTTGCCTATTGTAGAGACACTTCAGTTGATATATAAAGATAATAAATCAGTTATGTTCCAAAATAAATAAATAAATAATAAATCAGAATATGTGGTTACGTGCTATCGAGTAGTCTATTTGTATGTTTTTTACTTTTGGACATGTCTATTTTCGATGTTATAGAACGAATTCGGTGATTAATTATAGATGTTCGTGTCTGATCATCTTGCATAAGAGAAATTAAAACATAAATTTTGAATTTATTTTGTTTGTTTTATGAGATATATTTGCAACAACTTTAATTATAGAGTGACTACTAAAGTGGTAAGATGTAATTTTTAATCCTAGTAATAACTAATAAATCAGGTTTGAAAGCTTTTTATTTCTTTCTTTTCATTAGATGTACTTTTAGCATTGCGAAACTCATCTATAGCTATTAACTTGAATATCAGTTAGATTGAAATTCAAAAATACGATTATAAAAATCCAAAGGAGTTATGTCATTTAGAAGGATAAGAGCGGGAATTAAATGAACCGACCATGTTGTTTGATGGTTGAAACTCTAAGACGTGGGATTAGATCATTTCCCAACTTGTCTCTGTCGAGTGTCGAGTCGACTAGGAGATCAGCCAATATGGAATGCATTGACGAGAAATATACATCGCCATTTCAAATGGTAGAATAAGATCACTGGATCAACCGTAGGTCGAGTGCGGGTAAATAGGTTATGGCCTTTCTATATATACTACATATATACAAAATAAAAAGTATGCTGTCTAACAATAATTACAAAATGATTGAACATTGTAAATTCTTTAAAGCAAAAAATTAAACAAAAACTAAGACATTATAAACCATCAATGATAAAAAAAAAAAAAAAAGTAATAGTGCATTATATCAACCAATATTGGTTGTTTTCATCACCATTCCGTTCAATTTTTTCAGGTGATATACTTAAATTTTAATTAAAATCTAAAAATCACAAATAACATACTTTACTGATATAATTAATAGGTTTTTACCTGGATCAGATGAGTTAACGGCTGACTTGGTATGACCAACGGATCAGAGTCGGATTCGAAAACATTGGTTAGAAATTAAATGCTTTTTAAAACTATAAATCTTTACAAAAGAAAACTATAAATTAGGAGCGTTGAGGATTTGAGACCTAATTCAAAGTTCATATCCTTTTCTATATGTCGTATCATATATTTGACATGATATATATATATACTATATTTGATTTGTAATATTATTATTTTTCTCCAATGGATTCGTTTATTGGGATGGGTATTATTATTAAAGAAGCTAAGAATGGTAGTAGTTCACCAAACTTATGTGTTCTTTGTTTTGTCTTCACCCGGACCACATGGAGTTACTATTTTTTACCAAATTTTAAAATCAGTAATATTCCTTTAACGACTTCAAAGAGATTATCGATACTGTACATTGTGACAAATATATCTGGAACTACATGGTACATCTGTAGCTTCCCTAAAAGAACAGGGGACTAATTGACTAAAGATTTATAAAAGGAAGGTTTTCTCTACATATAAAAAAAGAAAGGTTTTCTCTACTTGGAAAATATTACAAGTAGATGCGTATTGCAACTTTTATTGACTAGCATGATTATGAAATATATATGTGACTGTGTCGGCAAAAACAGGGTAAAAAGTAATAAAATTTATGTTTTAAGTACGTGAATGTTTGGACGAAATTTACGTCATTTATCAAATTGTTGAATTTGTTCGTAATGGGAAAATTTTCGGTTTTTTAATAACAAGTGAATTAAGATATGTGATTCGACCGCTGAAAACCAACACATAACTGGTGAATTTGTTCGTTGTAGCCCACGTTTCTTTTCAAAATCGAATATGATTCTACGCTATCTATATGCGTACACATGCATGCTTGGATGACACTCGTCGCATCTTAACTTTTTGTTTTTTTGTTAAAAGATGTTTGTGTGGTTATTTCACCTCGTCGCATCTAACTTAAGGCATATAAACGCAGAAAAAGTACGAAAAGAGAGGTAGATACCAACTATAGAATGGTATAAACCGATGTAGTAAGTGTGTGAAGTGAAAACAGAACAAGCGTACTTGTTACGTTTATATGTGCTTTGTGATCCGTATTACAAAAGCATGATCAGAATAGTGAATATGGTCAACTCAAAGAGTGTTTACAGAAAATAAAGAAAAAAATAGTACAAAAACAAAACTTTTTAAGCACGTTCAACCATTTATAAAAGTCAGGATTGTCGAAACAGTTTTTACAAAATTATTTATAATATCATATTTCTAATTTTCGAGAAAATAAAACTACTAAAAACAATACATTTTTGGTGTGGTGGACTAGTGGTGCTGATTCCGGTGCTACGGTGAACAAACTTGATGCTACGGTGAACAAACTAAATGAACATAACCAACTGTGACATTTTAATCAAAATTCTGAAGCCGTGTTTTAAAGTTTCATGCTTGTCATTAGCATTATAAGTGTGCTACTTAATCACAACTTTCTTTTTTGGGGGGCCAAACATTCGAAACTTTATATAGAGTGAGTAAAATAGGATTGATTCTGTAGTTTTTCACCTTTGTGAATGATACGCTTCCATAGATGTAAAGAAAAGACAATGCAACAAGAAGAGAATTCATTCTCTCCATTAATTCACTCATTTGTAGTAAAAGTCTTTTTTTGTAAGCATCACCTAAAAGCAAAGCTCTTATCCGCCCCACTTGTCCTTCTTCTGCTTTTTTTTTCTCCTAATTCTTTCCACAATTTTTAAATGCTTGTGAAACAACGAAAGTACTATTTTCGAGATAATTTTTAACAAAGTAGTTCCCCAGAGCTAACGAATTAATTAAACTTAATAATGGATCTCAAATTTGTTTGAACTAATTGATTTTTTTTATATGTACACTTCAAAGTTCGTGTTGCTAATATTCATAAACGAGAATTTATTTGCTATTCACCTACATATATAGAAAATTAGAAATACAAAGTATGAATCTGTTCTTGCTTTCTTCTTGATGCCTACCTCGAATATATAACTATCAGCCTCAAGTTGATATTACTAATTCATCGATCCCTCGAGGTTCCGTAGCTCCAAAAATTCTCAGTAAAACTAATGTTTTATGAAACCGTTCATATAGAAATATAAGTTGACTGAAATTCAATGAGTGATATATTCCAAAAAAAAAGAAACAAGGATATATACCTGAGAGAAGATCAAAGGAAACTGACCTGGAAATGAATCGAAGGTGGATCGAAGCGATGTAATTGAGGGGAATGAAGCCTGGTCCGACGTCATTAACCATTAAATCGATCATTCATATAAATATATATATAGAGTTACTAACAAGAGAAAAAAAATACATATATATATATAATCGATTGTTAGATCTAAGTTAAGGGCCTCGTGCCAGACAACATTCCCCTCAAAAGAAAAAGCTTCAGAGATGAACATGGAGTCCATAAGAAAAACCCTAGCTTTTACCAAGAGAGATGATCAGCTTATAATTATTTATAAACAAGATAAAAGTGAAAGAGAAGGAGACAAGAAAGCAATGATGAAAAGAAGAGGTGTAGATATATTATTAGGAAAAGATTGTGGAAATGTAGGGGTAAAATTAAGGAAAAGCGAAATAAAAGGCAATTCGAAAAAGATAGAAAGTCGAAAAGAACAAACATATTAAAGTCAGACCACATCAATTTTGACGACTTTTTGTTTTGTTTAATATACTTAAATCTTGTAATCTTATGATGCTTTCACATGTATACGATATTGGATATCAAAAAAGGTCAAATAATTTATCGGTGGATCATCAAGATATTATAGCTCTTGGTTGTAGGTATCTCGGATCAAATTAGGTCAGAAAGTTTTTCTTAAATTTATTCGATATTGAATAATTTACCAACAAAGACGTTAAAATGAAATGCAAGTATGTAACTCGGAAGGGTATGTATCATTTGTATCAATATAAGGATGATGATCTAAGTCAAAGTAGATACTGAGAAAGTCAAAAGATTAGTTGAGAAATAACCTAATATAAAATGTAAATTAATAGGCAAAAAGGAAAGAAAGAGGAGGGATAAGTAAATTATTAGGACATGATTATGTTGGATTTGATGAAGATGAAATTAGGGAGAAGTGTCTTCATCATTCTCACTCAATTCATGTGATATTCACGTACCTCTCGTTTCTCTCTCATCTCTTACCACATATTTGTAAGAGTTAAGAATATCTAATATTTTCAATACTTATACAATAATTTTGTGGTTGACATATAACGAAAATTCTTAATTGCTTCAGCAGAATAAGTTGTATGGAAATAATGGAAGAGTGGAGTAGACGGAGCAAACGAATAAATTTAGTGAAACAAAATATTACAAAAAGACTGAAGAGTGTATTTAAATTTTAAGATATTTTAGTTCAAATAATTTCTAAAATTATTTAAGGAAAAAAAAAATTAAGCACCCCCCTTATCTTACAAAATAATTTGCTACTGATGGCTGGTTGCCTGGTTGACTGGTTTACATAAGAAAGTTATCGTACATTTGTACGATAGATTGTTGTATATATAGTGATCAACTGTATTTGTTACGGTTAATATTGTATCATCCCATTCAAATTACCAATCATACTGAAAAAAAAAAAATGTATGTACAAATTAATTCAATTTTCTTTTCTTGCGTTTAATTAATACAGGGTTAATAGGGAGATTCTGTTTTTGTTTATGTGTCTGATCTATACAACTTATATATATCCAAGTCCCACCATATCTTTTATTTGTACATAAAAGTCAAAATAGCTAGAGTTACAAATGACTTGAGAGTGAAAATATTTTAGCTTCTTTTCTTCAACTGCTTCAATATTTGTTCACAATGGCAGGCCAATAATCCCCGAGAAGCCGTCTTCTCTTCCTCTGTAAAGACAAGTATTGGAAGCAGCAACATAATAGTTGTACTCTCTACTTTTTATACAATGAGAAACTTTCCTCTTCAACCAACGACAAGTGAAACTGCTATCAACTCAATGGAACGCAAGTAGAGACAAGATTACTTATATAAAATGCAAAATCTTATGTCTCTTAGGAGAATCATCCATGGATGGATAAAGATTACTTTAGTCTATTTGGTAACCTCTGTGTGACTCTTTCTTTAAGAGCCTCTTGAAAGCATATATACCCTGCCAATCTAGAGACATCAGAGGCTAATGAGAGATTCTCAAACTATATTAGCCACGCTAAAAGAATCAACCATTAATAAGTGGGCTCTTTTCGTTGACACTCCACGTTCATCTACTCGGAAATTTTATTCAAAGAGGTAAAGATTTACATGAATATATTGTTGACCTCTTATAGCTCACTCTTGACCTTTGCATCCCCATTTGGTAACACAGTTCGCGATTGGGCTAGCCGTTTTTCTTCCTGAATGAGAAGAAGTACATTTTGGGAAGCTATACGCTATGTTGTTAACAACTTACAGCAGCAGAAGTAGCACGGATACAGGGATTAAAGTCTGGTCAAGCTCCTCCGGAAAATGTTTCCTCAGACCCTGTAAACAAAATAGTTCGCTAAAAAACATGAGTAAAAGATAAACGTACACTCTCTACTATGTTCACATCATGATTGATCCCCTTGGAAGCTGGAGATGATTGCAAACCCACTTGAGCGCAAAGCCTTTCAACAGCAGCCTCATCAATTTCCATCTCAACATCTCCGCCATCATCTTCATGAGGTAAGGACCTTGGATGACCCAGACCAAAGCGTCTTAATACATTCATACTTCTACGTACATTGTATGCACTGGAATAAGCTACATTAATTTGGTTTCGTTGGTTGATTGATATCCATCATCCTTCATTCTGTTCAAGTTTATCCAGTAAAAGCCATATTCACGTTTATAGTTATATCTTATGACATAATTAAGAGAATGCGTACCCTCAGCTGGCTTATTACTCCACGCAAGACATTGACATCATCTTGGATCCCTTAATTGACAACATCCCTGTTCTGTATTGACAGACGCACATTTCATATCATTTCATTTCCAAAACTTAAATGATGAAAAAGGCAGAAAAAGAGAGAAAAATTATACAGGCGCTGGATGAGATGTAGCTGAGATGCAGGAGGTGTGAAAGAAGAGACGGTGAGGTGTAACTGAAGAAGGAGTACTAAAGTCTTGTGAATCGAGTTTATGACTTGGTTCAGCTTCTCCTCTGACTCGTCCACGGTCCCATCATCACTGTTTTGATATCTCATCGTGCCATTAGAGAAGAAGAAGAGGTTATGGATTGACAAGAAGAAAAGAAGAAGAAAACGCGGGACGCAGAGTCAAGTGGAAAGCAGAATCGCCTCGATACCGAAAGAAAAAAGATTATCGTCTTCCAGGCCACAATCTACTCTTTATGGAGAGAAAGAAACAGAAGAAGACATGGAGACTCTCCTCTCAGTCCTGCTCAGCTCATCACTTCGGTTGACAAGCAAATACGGAACCGGATCTCCTCAGTACGTCTAATTGGAGATGCTAGATATGAGAATAGTATGGAGGTGTGGTTTGCATCTCGTCCATCATAGACTTTATCACTGTTTTTATTTTCTTTTAATTTTATGTAATTGTTGGGAAAAATGTTGCAGAACAGAAACAAAAAAGTTGCAGGTTTCTCTGTAAACAATTTTTTTTTTTGATCTGAATAAATTTAACATTCTTTCAAAAAAAAAGAAATAAAAAAGATTGCAAACAATTCACAATTTTTTGAAGTCATTAATGGGCCTATGGGCTTTTATTGGTGCCCATTACTTAGATCGATTTGGATTAAATTGTTGTGGGTCTTTAGTTTGATTATTCTGTTATGGATTATTGACTTCTCATATTTTATTCCATCCCTAGGTAATGGTCCTGAAAATGATGGAACAGTAGGAAAATAGAAAGAAAAGGATTTGGTTAAAGGGAAAAGACAAAAAGAGTAATCGAGCTGTTACGTTCACATAACAGCACTTGATTAGGACAAAGTGAATGTTTGAGGAAAAAGATACGAAAAATCTTAAAGAGAAATGAGAAAGAAAAAGACCGATCCAAATCCAAAAGACTATCTTGTCTTGTCTCTGCAAAAATCGTGTCATTACTCTCTTAAACCCTTTCGCAATTCGAATCTCCCTTTTTCCCCTTTTTTGCTCTCTTTTTCTCTCTTCAATGATTTCACTCTCTCAACTTCCCTCAATCTGTCCCCATGACTGCAAAACGTGTCGACAGAGAGTACCCTTCTTCCGGCGATCTCTCCGCCGTTAAACGCCATAAAGACCTCGACGACTTCCCCGAAGAGACCACACTCGACGACGACCGTGGAGCGATCAACCTCCTCAGCCTGCTCCTACAATGCGCCGAGTACGTCGCGACTGATCATCTCCGCGAAGCCTCGACACTCTTGTCCGAAATCTCCGAGATATGTTCTCCGTTCGGCTCCTCTCCGGAGCGAGTTGTCGCGTACTTCGCGGAAGCCCTGCAAGCTCGCGTCATCAGCTCCTACCTCTCCGGCGCGTGCTCTCAACTCTCTGAAACTCCACTCCTCACCGTTTCACAGTCTCAGAAGATCTTCGCCGCCTTGCAGACGTTCAACTCCGTCAGCCCTCTCATCAAGTTCTCTCATTTCACGGCGAACCAAGCCATCTTCCAGGCGCTTGACGGCGAAGACTCCGTCCACATCATCGACCTCGACGTGATGCAAGGCCTTCAGTGGCCTGGACTCTTCAACATCCTCGCTTCTCGTCCTCGTAAGCTCCGGTCGATCCGGATCACCGGGTTCGGATCCTCCTCCGAACTCCTCGCCTCCACCGGACGGAGACTCGCGGATTTCGCAGCTTCCTTGTCACTCCCGTTCGAGTTTCATCCGATCCAAGGCAAAATCGGAAACGTCATCGATCCGAGTCAACTCGGGACGAGACCAGGAGAGGCTGTGGTGGTTCACTGGATGCAGCACCGGTTGTACGACGTCACCGGAAGCGATCTCGATGCGCTGGAGGTTATACGGAGGCTGAAACCGAACCTGGTAACGATGGTGGAGCAGGAGTTGAGCTACGACGATGGAGGGAGCTGCTTTCTTGGGAGGTTCGTGGAGGCTTTGCATTATTATAGCGCGTTGTTCGACGCGCTTGGAGACGGTTTAGGTGAGGAGAGTGGAGAGAGGTTCACGGTGGAGCAGATTGTGCTCGCGACGGAGATAAGGAACATTGTCGGAGGAAAAAGGAGGATGATCAGGAGGTGGAAAGAAGAGCTGAGTCGGGTCGGGTTTAGACCCGTTTCTCTTCGGGGTAACCCGGCGATGCAAGCGGGTTTGTTGTTGGGTATGTTGCCGTGGAATGGATACACGTTGGTCGAAGAGAATGGAACCCTCCGCCTTGGCTGGAAGGATCTCTCGCTTTTGACTGCTTCCGCCTGGCAATCTCAGCCGTCCGATTAACTTTCAATTCCATTTTTTTCCTTTTTATAAACAGTTTTTTTTTTTTTTTTACACTTGATCATTTTAAATAATAATAAGGCAAGGTTGGAGAAAATTAATTAAAAAGATAATAAATGTTATGATTTTTGTGAGAGAAATCTGTAAATTACTAAATTTCCCACAATTAGAATATCTTATATTATTTTTTTAAAGTGATTTTGACCAAATGAAACCCTTTCATTCATTTTCAAATTTAAATAATAAAATCCTAGCCGTTCAAATACAAGATTAAAACAAAAAGGATCGTTGGATTTAGTTTTCTTTTCTTATAAAAAAATTGTTCACGTCATCGAACACAAAAAGTTGGATTCCTATTATTTATTGACTCTATTTCTTTTTCCACATTTTTAAACTTTGTATATTTCTATGTTTCTATTCTTCTTCTTCCCTATGTTTTTTTTTTTTTTTTTGCCATATCATTCTCTCTATTTTTTTATAATTAGTTAGCTCTTTGATTATTTATTAACTGTATTTTTTTTTTTTTGTCTTCTATGGTTTATTTTTGTTCTCGTCATGGTATCACACAATTGTACATATAAATCCGGTTCCGGTTCTTTGCTTTAAATCAGGCATTATTTCTGATTGTGAGAATGAGCAATATGCCAAAATTGGTCAACAAAATATTTTGGCTACCATAGTTAAAATTTTCTATGATTTAGTAAAAACACGAGAAGAGCATATTTTTGCGGAGCAGTTAAGCAGTAACTCCTATATAAGAACTGATGATCCATCTTTTCCTAGATACTCTGTTAAGCAAGTTTAAGTTTTCTGCATGCGGTTTTTCTTCCGTCCAAATTATATTGTCTCCGAGTATGAGCTCAAATCCTCAGCCACCGCGAGTTCTTCATCTTCCTCTTGATATTGACGAAAAAGGGTATTGCATTTTTATTAGTCCACCTCAATATATCATTATATCAATATTGTTGACAGAGTCGTAATTCATCTCTTATTAAATTAATTTAAGTGGGTTATCCAAAAGTTGGGACTTTAATAGAGTGCGGGAAAAGATGCACTTGGCTATCTCAATGAGTCGAACCGATATGTTAGATTCTGTTCTCGACGAATTTCGAACGGTAAGAAAAATATTATATACAAAATCTTGTGATTACATATACTGATATACATGTACGTATGTGTGTGTGTGTGTGATATGATGTTTTCTCGCATGTGCGTAGGCCTACTTGAGCCTCTCATGCGAAGATCGTAAGAAGTTATTGCTTGTGCTGGCCAGAGAGTATGACATCGACCGGATTCATGTACGAGAACTAATGGATCATTACGTGAAACTCAAGATTTGTTCAAGCAGCCAGACAGAATCGAATACGCTGGATGTCGATGGCCCTTTGCATCGCATTCGCTGGAGTCTTGGTCACGCTCTCAGGCCAACATATGCAGTTCTTTTCGAGAGGCTAAAAAGACGCAATGAAGGGTCAAAGTTTTTGTGCATTCTCCAATGCGACATACTATTAATGCTGAGGTAAGTAATTAGGATTTCTTTTTTCCATGTGATCCCTCATGATCAAGTAATCATGTTATGTGAAAACCTTATTTAATATTATTTTAATATTGCAGACAAGAGAATCTGTCGTCCTTGCGAGTATTGGAGTCACATCTAAAAGAAACATTTTAAGTGCCCGTTGAGAATTTCCAAGGAAATCACTTTTCGATTGTTCAACTTTGTGTAAGCACGGGAAATTACGTAAAAATCTCTTTGAAAGACAAGAAGATTTTTCTAATGAGAAATAATAATAAATGTCTTATCAACTTCATAATGAATCAATATTCCTCTCCATCTAAAATGTTTATATCAGCATTCAGCACTCTTCATCTAAAGTGTCCACATTAACAAAAAAAGAAAAGAAAAAGAAATCGACTTTAAATTTTATTTGAAATATTAGTTAATACATACTAATTTATATAATTGTTACTTTAATTCGATAAATATTAAAATAAAAGAAATGTAGAAAACTAAGTAAATAATATAAACACCGGTGATAGTTGAATTTTAAAACTGAAGAAAATTAAAATACTATTAGATAGGACATTTTAAATTTTTTACTGATGGCAATAATATATGTAGTTATATTTTTCAATATTTATGAATTATCCAAATAGAAAGATTAGAAATTAATTCATTTAAAATGTATATCTTAAATTATAAGAAAAAAGTAAATCTTAAGAATACCTTTACATTTCATTTTCAAATTTGTAATATATTGTATATAATATAGAAGAGCTCTCAGTATTATAAGATGTAGGCCTAATAAGATGTAGATCTTATAATGTTTTCCTATATTTAATTTAAATATAATTTTATTCTTTATAATATTATTCGTGACAATATAGCAACATTTTGACAAACTATTCCTAATAAATACAATAATTAATAGTTTGAATATTACATGTAAATTTCATATAAATTTAAAAATAACTTGAAAATTTAATTTTTTATGATATAAACCATATAAAGTATAAAATTACAAAATAAGAATAGAAAATGGTTACAATGTAAAATGCTACTACAACAAAATACATATGTAAAAAGTATTATTTCTCAAAAGAAATTTTTTTTTATACCATACTTCAAGAGAAATATATGTTTGAGAACTCTTCTTTAAATAAATAATAATTTAATAAATTCGAAGAAACTAACAATGTTAAACAATATAATTTTTTGAGAAAAAAGTCAATGATGAATTATGAATCCATACTTTACAGACTCTAATTATTATTTTATGGTATTGATGGACCATATATATGTATAATATTTTAAAAAATTTATTATTTTATTATATTTTGACCGAATTAATTTAATATTATTTTAATTAAAAATCATTGTTATATTGAAAAGATGTGATAAAAAGCTTTTTTAACAAAGTATTTTTCGTAGATTTAATAAGGAGTATTTTGGAAAAAATTGATAACCAAAAAAAAAATTAAACTGAAGTTAAGTTGGGATCTCCGATTTAATGGAATAAATGATGTGATTATATCTATTAGAATAAATTTAGTTTCAATCTCAAAGTAAATTAATGACTAATTTAAATAAAATTAAATGCGTTTTTATTTATAAGGGTAAAATTTATCAAAATAATAACTAATAAATCTATTATATAATTAGCCAAGTACTCTCTCTTCCTCGAAGCCAGATCTGACACGTGTCCTATTTAATTGTTAACTTCATTTTCATATTTTAAGACATTTTGTTAAACCATTCAATTTTGTAAAACAATTGATCCAAACTCAGATCTATTCCCTACATAGTCCAGTACACACCTCGGTTGGCCCAAAAACCTAAATCCTCTCTTCATCGTTATTATCTCCACGTGGAAAGACCACACCGCTTCTATGCGTTTAATTCCGACGGTTCATCGTCACCGGCCGTAACCCCCGGTGATGTCTCTCCTTCCCATTCATTACCATGACGATCCTTCTTGAATTCTAATTAATTCCCAGTCCATGGCTTCATCCAGTTGTTATAATTACCCTTCTATAAAACTCCTCCTCCTCTCAAACACAGTGACCCTCTAAATCTCCTCACAAATCTACATAATCGACACGTTTGGTTGTATAACGAACGAAGGCTCTCTCTTCGGACAAAAGTGAGCCAAAGAAGATGAGTGGTACAGTAGCAACGCACAATGTATTCATCTACGGCGGCCTCATGGCAGACGACGTCATTCCCCTTCTCCTCAAGCGTGTCCCTCCAACAGCCTCCGAGACGTTCCCTGAATTGTACGATTACTTCTCTCTCTCTCTGTTGAAATTGAAATGAAATTGATGGATGTTCTTGGAGATTTGCGTCCTTAGATTCGGCATCAAAGGACGTGTTTATCCGCGATTTACCAGCTCAGGCCGATAAAGTCTCTGGCAAGGTTTCTTTCTGTCTCCCGATATGATTATCTCTTTTTGTTATGTTCGAATATCAGATGAAAATTCGAATCAGATTCAATTTTGCAGGTACTATTTGGAATCACAGATTATGACTTTACATTTTAGATGAGTTTGAGGAGACTGAGTTTGA